>VYXC01011437.1:227333-262279 GCA_013397175.1 Platysteira castanea
CAGTTGCTATTTACTTTCATTTTATATTTTACAGTGTTCTTATTTTTAATGACCAGTACACTGATATTCTGGAAGATGTCAGCTCTGGCAGCCATTTCATAGCAAGATGAGGGTCTATGTTAGGAATTGCCCAAGGTCAAGCTTAGAGTACAGATACAATATGGGCTCATAATAATTATTATTATGGAAGAGAGTATGCCAATGGAATCTGATCAATTTTGTTGAACTACTTAGGCTGTAGGTTGGTACAGTACTAACGAGTGGTGATCTTATTCCCTTTTACAGACGGGGCTTTATAGTCTCCTTTGTGTTGCACTATGATGTTTTTATTAACCTTTCAAAGATAAAAATCCAACTAATTTGTTTTGTTTTAATTGCATTCAGTTACATTGTTCAGAGAGCTAGTAAGCAACTTGCAGCTTGGGTTAATTTTCCTATTCCTCTGTGATATTAAACTTAATCTGTGTTATTTTCCTTTACAGTATTTATAAATTAAAACCATGAACATGCCTGTGGAATTTGGATACTTTTGAGTATCAGTTCAAACAGAAGAAACAGCTTTCAAGAGAAGGCTTTTAAAAGTTCTTGCACTCTGCAGCCTGAAGCAACTAATGTGCAAGACAGAAGGGAATTATGGGCTGGAAGAGTAGGCTGGGCTGTCTCAGTTGAGGAAACAGCATGTCATCCTTCTGACTTCCTTACTTCCTTTATCATCAGATTATCTGCAAATGCTTTGACTCACCACAGAATTACATTTTGGAAAAATTTACTTTTTCTGGCTGAGCACACATTGGTTTGAATAAGTCTTCAAGCTAATGATTGCAATGAACAAGTTGAAAATTTTACTTTGCATCCAAAACCCAGTACCAGGGGTAGTTATTTCAGTAATGAAAGTTAAAATTCAGAGTAGATTAAATTGTTATATGCTACAGTATATATTATACACTATATACAGTATATTTCAAACTCCAAAGTCAGTTGTCAGTTAGACTCTGAATACCCCAGAAAAGCAAATAACCATCATCATCATCCTCAACATCCTTCTGTCTTCTCTATCATTTTAGAGGATTGATATTCCATGACAGCTTTTTCAGTGCGAAAGAATTCATTCCCAGAGCCAGGAAAACAACCAGGAAATGCCTTGTAACACCATGACCCAGTCAGAAGAAAGGTCCAGCTAGATGTTTTCCCTAACAGTAGTCTTAAAAATGCTCCTGATTGCAGGTTGGAAGCCCACCACTCTTTCTCTTGCCACTGGCCTAAAAGACTGCCTACACTGTGAACTTATATTCAAATTTCTCCCCAATGTTAATTCAACATAAACAATTTATTTACTGACAGAAAAATTTTAAAGATGCAGCTTTCAGAAAAGATCTTTCCAAGATTATGTGGACAGTAGAGAGAGAGTATTGTTTCCACTAAAAAAAGCCCTGAATGTGGGTAGGCAGAAGGAAGGCTCTGAGCATGTGCATAGTGTGTACAGCTTTCTTAAGATTGAATGTAGCTCTTAAGGAGCAGAGAGAATTTAATAGTTCAGTGTTTTCTAAAAGTTAAATACTTCAATTAAGTGTAATCCAAGGCTTCCTTTCACGCGCTAGCATGATTTCCATGCAGATCGTTGAAAAGCTGGTAGAAAATTTACGCTTTGTAAATGTGAATGGAAGATGTTAGAAAGCAGAACACAGAATACAGCAGAACGGAAAGATGTGCCAGTCAGCACTGCAGTGACCTACTTTTATTGTAGCAATCCCATTTTTGAAGATATGTCAGTATTTTTTTTAGAAAAACAGGCACAATGAGATGTCTGCGAAGATGCTGCTTATCATTAAAGATGTTGCCTGATGACTGCAAACACTTGTAAGACCGACAACCTTAGCCAAGCAGCTCCCACATTAATGCGCAGTATCACGTTCCTAAAGGAACAAATACTGTTATGACTCTACAGTAGGAATATGTGAGACTGAGCAAGATGCCCATCTACAGTAAAGGTGATGGTTTATGGATCCTAAGATTACAAAAACTAGAGAGACACATATTTTCAGACTACCAATGAGAGAGCAACTTGGGGCTTTTTCTTTTGGTGACAGGCCCATTCCAACAATTTCACTCCATTTCCTACAAAAATGTTCTATATACTGCTGCATTATCTGACTTGATTAAAAAAAAAAAGTATTTTTCAAAGCCATTGTCCTTTAAGTAGAAAGTCATTACCTTTCCTTATAAATAACGCACAGTCACATTCTGTCCTTGAACATTCTGTTCCCACACAGAAAATTATCACACAACTGAGTCTATTTATCTTATTTTACTTAGAAAAATCTTGATCTGTGTGTTGGGAACAATGGATCATTAAATGACTCAGAAGTTTACAAATTGAGGATAACGTTAGATGAAACTAATGACAATAATCTACCTTCAGCAGCATTCTGAAACTACGACCTAAACTGAAAGCACTGGTGAACTGAGTGTTTCCATATTTCTTTTGCTGGCTTTTTTTAGTGGATAAGGGTTAATAAATTATAATGACTTTAAAACTGAAAGCATTTTCTAGCTCATTTACTGACGAGTCAATATCATTTTATTGACCATGAGGACTACTGAACAAACTTTAGTTCATTAGCAGAGAGCCAACAAAATATAAGAGTAACCTTGAATAAATTGCAGGGCAGCATTTTACTAGGCATGTGTTTTTACACTAAATTCTGAAGCTAACTGTTTAGAATAGTAATGTTTAGAAAGCACAATGAAAAATGAACAATACTTACAACCATACCGTTTAGGGACACCCAGCAATCTGGTGGGAAATCCTGGAGTAATGGTACTAAAAACTGTAGACAACCATCCCAGTGGCACAGCAGGAGCATCATTCCGATCAGATTAAAGATTCTCACCACTGCACTGGCCAGATCGTATGTCATGTGGAAAATCTGCAGACAAAAAATTACAGGTGATGAACTTGTTGCTAATCAGAAAAGAAACTAATTTAATTCTCATCAGGCAGGTTAAAGGAAAAGAAGTGTCATCCTAAACTTCTGAAAAAGCTGAGGTTTCTAAGGAAGGATCATTAATTTGAGGACATTATTTTCAGCAAAGAACCATACCGACACACCTGACTCTTGGATGCATGCCAGTGTTATGTAAACTGCTGAAAAAGGCATATATTGGCTAGGAGTCACCCACTAAAGTGTTTCCTTAAAGACTCCAACTCCTTTCAATTGAAGCAAGACTCACAAATTAAAAAATACTCAGGTAAAGCTAGTGATACCATTAGTTGCCTGTGAACTTGGTATTTAAATACTCAAAAGTTGTGGAAGATTTAATAACCGCTTTAGAAGATTCACTTTGGCTTTTGTTACCTTCTCAAATGCACAAAAATCTGAGTGAAGAAACAATACAAGTAGTGTTACATTTTTTGGTTTCTACTTCTATACTATTAATCCAATTTACATATACCAGTTCATCAATCAAAAATGACAAAAAGGTAAGTTTATAGCCCTTAATCATTAGCATTTTCCTAAAATACTGTTAATTCTGTGGCTACTACATCTGTAGTAGGTACGTTCATATCAAATTAATACAGTAAGTTGGATTTCAATGCATTCCTCCATTTTTAAGATACAAACCATCTGCATCTGAAAACTGTCTTACAGTAAATCACACATAAAATTCTCAATAACAGCAGAGGTTTTTCATGGGCAAATTTGTTGGACAGAATTTGCATGAAGAGCAGAACTCAGCTGCCAAATAGTACAAAAAAATGCATTTAGCAGTTCTCTGCTATATTGGTTTTAATGTTCTTCCAGTCTATAAATACAGACATATTCTGCACTTTTTACACAATTCAATCAACTAAAGGTAAATATGTAAGCATATAAATATATATTAAAACATTTTAATATGCATAATTTTCACTATGAAAGAGTTATATTTAGAAGCTGAAGAACGGGCAGTTGATATTTCATGGAATTTTAAGTACAAAATACTATTTAATAATGTGGCTAGACACAGAAATCAGAGGATTTAGGACTGAAAACATCAGATTGCTAGAGGTATATGGGCATATTGACACATGACACTTTGCATTTGTAAATAAAAGAATTCATACATGAAAGAGGGAATGTTTGTGTCCTAACTTCTACATATCTAAACTAAAAGCAGAGATTGTAAATGAATTTATATAGGGCAAATACAAATATGGAGAGCACATTGTGATGTCTTTAACTTTCTGTTAGTGGGAGTTGGTTCTTATTTGAAAATGGCAGTCTATGTTTTGCGTTCCAAAAGGCAAAATCTGCATATTAGGAACATACCTCAAACATTAACACTATGTACAAAACAATTTTTCAGTCTATGGGATTTAAAGAGAATATATTCCAAATTCCAGTTCAAGAGTCATTGGAAATAGATGCTTGTAACATAAATCCTATCCAAATACCATCTAGCTGCTGTCAAAATTGGGAAGATAACACTGATATTTAGGAGATTCTGTAAATGGAAATAAAGAGAAAGTGTCACTATTACACATTTTTCTTGCTAAGAAATGTATTTATGTTACAGCTATTTCAATAGCTTCAGTTTCAGTAGCTGTTATGAACCGAAATAGTGGATGTAAAATTATTTTATTTTGAAGAACTGGAAAAAATGGCAAGGATTACTACTGGTTTGGAACACTAGCACTCATTTTGGTTTGCCCACATGGTTCCTATACTACAACTGCAAAGAGCAGATAACTCCTGATCACAGGAGAAGTGTCTGAAATTTTCCCTCATGTTTCCCATTACATTTTACTGTAAGAAACGCAGGGAAGGACCTGACTGTCAAAACTCTCCAGAGTCCAAACCCAGCAGTCACATACACCCAAGGCTTCTGAATCCTCACCCTGCCTCTGCAACTATGGGCTTAGGCACTGTGCTGTTGGGCTTGGGCTCTTCAAGGACTATTTCATCTTGCCACCATTTTCTTCAAAGTCTTTGCCTTATTAGTGTGTGTCTGCAGAAATGGTCACATACTGAAAGAATGCTAAAATGTTGAAAATTTTGTATGGAACCAAATCCAGCAAAGGAAACTGCAAAGGAGACTGCAACAGTCTGTGTACAACACTGCAAACTTCCATCATTTTTGGAACTGTTTGGCCCAGAAGTAGAGTCTGTGAAGCTTAGTGTTCCATGTTAAAAACACTTGAACATATCCGGGGTATTATCTAGATTGCATAACATGGTAACATTTTAGCAGCATTTCAAACACATCGTTCTTTTATCACTTAGCTTTTGCTTATATGGTCTAATATTTGTGTAGTCTATCCAAAAAACTGTGATGGCTCTGTGTCAAAGAAGATAACTTCAACAGACAAATCTTAAACAAGTTTTGGAAAAACCTTTAAAAAAAATCTCTGCATATTCACTCTCCAGCAAATAACAGCTCATACTTTGTCTTCAAAAAGGAACTTATGGAAGTGTATGTTTGGTTGGAAAAAAAAAAAAAATTAAATGCTGCAAGCATACATTGTACAATATAAACAATAATATTTGCGCATAGTGTTGTATTGACATATTTACACTTTGGGGGTGAGAGGGGTGAGGTGTGTTGATTTTTTTAAACTAATAGCCAAAATGCCCTGTGGACTGAAGTCATACATTGCATGTTTAATGTTCTTCTATTCAGGAATTGACTGTGATACATAGAAACAAGAGTAGTAAAAGATGTCACATTTTTATAGCTTTTTTTTGGTAATCACAAATTACAACTCATGTATTAATGAGTTAAACCTCATTAAAAATCCTAGGAGACATGCAAAGTGTAGCTTTCTCAGAGATAAACTGGAGGACAGGAAACTAATGCCATTCATTTGAGCAAATGGTGGCTTGCCCATAAGCTGGCCCTCCAGTGGGGCACAAAGAAATCTAAGACCACAAATCAATTTACCTTGATTTTGCAGAACAGATGTGTGCTGAAATCCCTCTGTTTCAACAAATTTCTTAACAAGATACTATTAATAACAAAAATAATTCAAAGACTTGCACACAACTAAACTTAAGCTCCTAAGACCTTCACTCATGTAGTTAAATATAAATGCTTGGTTATCATTAAACATTTACCATGCAAAAATGCCATGCAAATAAGCGGAAATTACAACTGCAAAACGTTTAAAAATCTGGCCACTTTATTTAGATTCCTAATTTCATACCTAAATATTTAGGTTTAACCAGAAAGAGTTGCATATTTTGGACAATGCATTCCTAAAAAATGAATAGAATTACTTAAGATTACTGCATATGAGAAAAAATTACAATTCTCCTGAGAACTAACTCTTTCCACAGTTTTGTTTCATTAAATAGGAAAGATTTCATAAATATTTCTTTTTTTTCATTACTACTCAGCTCATTACTACTCAGCTTCATTTCAATTACACATGATCATTTTTATTATCATGTTTGTCTGCTTATGTTTGGCTATAGTACTGCCATTTTTCATAGTTTCCATACACTTGAAAAATGTTTTATAAAAAATTTAGCCTGTGAACTCACTTCTAAGAACTCATAATTTCTTCCTAAATTAATTTTACAAGTTTTTAATCAATAGCATGGAAACCTTCTATTTTTTCCTGAATAACTGACAATGGCAGAAATGGAACCACAGATTAACAGTTTCTAGTATTTTGGCACAGTATTGCTCACAGAGAATAAGAAATTGCTGAAGAAATTAGACTTCACATGTTTTATCTCAGTTTTCACTCACACTCTTTAATGACTCTTTTTATTCCCACATAAGAAGCAGAAAGCAGGCTATTCCTTCCTCACATTTATACTGGAGTGTATACACCAAATTGGTCCTTCTAACTTTGATTTCTGAGCCTGAGACAGAAAAACTGTTCCAGTCTTACCAGACCACGTGCTTAATTGTATTTGAGGGCTGTCAAATTAATAGCGCACCTATAGTTTAATTAAGTGAACACAAAATCTGTTGAACTGCTGTCGTGAAATGCATAGGTTACGTCTTCTGCCTTCTGATAATTGGCATGTAATATTTGTTCAGTTGTGATTTTTAGTTCAGTTCAGAATCATGCAATCACAGAGCCATGGAAAAGATGGAAAAGACCTCTAAGATCAGCAAGTCTAACCTTTGACCAAACACCACCATGCCAACTAGTCCTTGGCACTAAGTGTCACATCCAGTCATTTCTTGAACACTTTCAGGGATGGTGACTCCACTGCCTTTGGTTTTCAGGTTCAGTTTATATAAAAATTAATTTATACAAATTATCAGAATTTAATTCTGATTAAGTGAAAAAACAAAAAAAACAAAAAAAACTTCAGAATTTCCTAGAAAGATTTATTCAAATCTCACACCATTGAGCTCATGCAGACACCTCTTCCACTTCTTGGAAGTAGTGAAGGTGCTTAGCACCATAAAGCTTTCTTGGGTTTAGTCTTCAGACTAAGATCTGCACCATGCCTTGGGCAGTATGAACTGGCACTTGCACCAAGTGAGCTGTGTGTGGAGTCTGGAACGTTAAACACCCACAGTGGGGAAACAGGGGGAGCTGCACATGTGCAGCTCTGGAAGGCATGCTGAAAGCTGTACTTAGAGCAACAGTGAAACGCCAGGCTAGACTGCAGGGCAAAATAACAGTTATAAAAGTGACAAGTGGTTTTTTTTGATTCAGTCTCTGGGTCGGCCCAAAAATTATTAGGTTTATCCCTCAGAGCACCAACTAAAGAGACCATAAACTGTAGGATCTGAACTTTCCTGCCTGAGCTAAATGTTTACTTTAAAGATAGTACTTGCAACAAAGCTTCCCAGGAAATAAAATAATATAAAACGGAGAGCACAATGCCTCTTTTTGAGCGTCCATCTCTCAATCTTCTTTAAACAATGAAAGACAACCATGGCTTTTTTGTTTATCCATTTCATATTCGACAAGTTGACTTCAAAAGATCTTCTTCGTAAATATCACTTGGGATACCATGGGTCTGATTCAGCTCCTACCAAAGCCAGTTTCTTTGAGAGTTGCAGGTTAACCATACTCTACACTGGAAACACATCTGCTCAAGCAGATGTAAACATGCATTGATTGAAATGCCGGGCTATGCCCTCAGGGTAACATTTTACACTCAACTGATTCCTGATATGTGTGCTTAATTTTGTGATAAATAATTCATCACTGATAATTCAGTAGCGGGAAAAGGTATATAGCATTATCTAATCCAAATGTATTTGTGACCTTAAGATGATGACAAATGCAAAGATCAGCTTCTGCTTTAGTTGGCCCTGAAAGGAAAATACTAGTGATTTAACAAACAGAGCAAACTATTTTTAATCAAACATATTCAGAAAAAAAGAGCTGAGAATGGCCTATTTTATGTGACCTTTAAAATTTGTTACTTTCTAGATGGAGTCAATCTGACATTAGGTTTTATAAAAGAAGTCCCACTTATTCCAATTCAAGGAAATGTACAAATAGAAGCCAGCTTCTGCTGATCAAAAAGAACAGCACAACAAAATAGAAATGTGACAGGTTAAACCTGAAAGCACTAATATAACTATTTTGCTGTAGGAATACTTAGGCAAGACTTCAAAAGGTCACATATAACCAGGAAGCAATATTTATTTACCATATATAAATTCAGCAATATTTATTTTCTACTGTAAATTGGCCAATGCCATACTAAATATCAACTCTCACACAGAGGGCATGACTTCACTGTCAGAATGTGTAGTTTTGTTACCCTTGTGTGATAAATGTGTGGGACCTGTCTTGACATATAAATAGAGAGGAGCAGTCACTTTATCTCTACAATGAAAAAAACAAGCAAATGACAAAGGATTCAGGATTCTGAAATAAAATAAGCCAGGTGAATTCTCAATTGTTTCTACAGAGGTGGAGGTCTCATTCATCACTTACACTGATGACACAAAGTATTTTATTAGGCTAAGCTTTTATCTTAAGTGAAGCAAAGTAAAAACAAACAAAAAACATTTCGCAGCAATCAGAAAGACATAAACGTGCAATACTAACAGCATGCCTCTGTGACAAAGTTCAGCTGAAACTCTTCTCCTTAAGTCATAGTACCAAACTGAGTGTGACCATATGGCAAATAATACTGGAACTGCACATGTACACAGAGATTGAGAGTTCTGGCAGCTTGAAATGTAGATCCACTTCCACTTCAACATTATTTCAAACATCAGCTGAACTTAGCTTGAGCATCTTGATGGGTCAAGTATCTCCACTGACAACATCACTGAACTCAAGCTGGAGACCTCTAAGTGTGGAGCTGAGCTAGAAGGGACATTTATTATTTTTCATAATTATTTCTATCTTCCAAAGAAGGCAGCTGGGAGATATAGCCAGTTTCTAAATGGCCAAAAATATTATTTAAGATTTTTCTTACTAGCTGAGCAAGAGGAATTGTTTCTTTTATTAATGTGAAGATGTACTTTGGCAGTAACAAGAGAAGAGAAGTAAGGTATTCCCCATCCCTCTTCACCATGGCAGGGATTCCCACTGTACTAAAAAGGCAGTTGAACAAGCAATGTGAATCCTAAAAAATATCACTGCCTAGAACTTTTCAAACATCAGATACCTGACTGCATTTTTAGAAATTACTATCAGATTCTGAAGTCTATGTTCCCTAACTTTAACACACTTACAGAAGCAGTTTTCATCCTTAGGGAATCTGAAATAAATACCAAACTTACACTTACAAAGAAATCTACCATAACATATATCTAAATGCCAAGACAATGCAGGGAGAAGCTTAGGAAGCACCAAAGTCTTCACAAAAAATACGTGCCTCATAAAATTAATTCTACAACATTTTTGATCATTCAAGTCTCTCAAACCCTGAATCCATTTTTATTTCCATTTTTAATGCGTATGTTTGGAGACAATTACGCTCTATCCTCAGCACACCAGGTCTTTTCCCTCAGAGATAGGTATTTAGGAGAGGGAACGGGGCAGTACCTGACTGTACCTTACACTGAAATGGATGGAACACAATCCAGTCCCCAGACTCCTGAATCTAACAGCGTAATTCAATCAAAATGAATAAACACAAAGCAGATACAATGCTTTCTATGCATTTATAGGTACATAGAAAGTAATAGCATATCCAACATATTTTTACAATCATCACTGTACAAACGGGACACATGTAACCAACTTCTTTCCATCTCGGTATATTCTTGACCTTCTTTTTTTTTAAGTTTTTTTTAGGTAGTAATATTTTTATCTTCCCATCTCTGTGAATACAAAATGAAATCAGATACCTTTTGATAGTTCATGAAGTATCAAAGATTGCATGTGCACAGAAACTTGAAAATTTTCACATTTACAAAAATTGTATCTGAAACTATTGTTGTACAACAATTTTTTTCACTAGATGTGTGTGTCATAACATAGGGCAAATACTTCAAGTAGCTTCTCTTGTTTCAGCCAGAATCAGATTTGGGAAGCAAAGGAAAGTGTGTGTAGAAAAGCACAAGAAAGTTTTCTCTTGCATGATCCTAACTCTTCCTAAAAGTATCACTTTGATATTTAAGTGGATGGTTCATTAACCACAGTTCTTTTTACATGAGGCCTTCTCCCCAGGTCACACTGCCACATTGCTGAGTTTCAAATCAATTGCCCTAATTATAATATGGCAGTGTAATGATCTCACTGAAAACAATAGAAATAATGAAGAATATTTCTTCTGGGGAATTTAAGCTGATGTCTTTCTGAAGCTGTTGAGGTTAATCTTCCAAACATGGAAATAATGTGCAAGGAATTGAAAATAAAGTAATTATGTTAAATTTCCTGTGGAATAAAAGTTCTGAGATGAAACTGGTTCTCAATGCTTTCTTTTAATAGCATGTGATACCTTCCTTTCAAAAAGCCCAAGAAATGTTGCTTTATGAGGCACAATTGTTTTAATGCTTATAGATTTGGGTTTTTAAGATTAGATATAAGATGTGAATAAAATACGTAGAATTCAGTACCGCATTGGAATCTGAATTTTGCTTTTTATAGTAATTTAATTGAAGAGTTCATAGGTCAATAGTTACAAAAAACCCCCAACACTCTCAGTACAATTCAAGGTAGTTGATTAATGCCAATATTTTTTGAAATTTAGAACTGTTCATCGGTTGAATGCTTAAAACCCTAAACACAAGAAATCCATTTGTTCCTATGTAAATCTTGTAATAGCAGATACGATTAAGTCACTCATATATCATAATAACACAGAGACATAAAAATCCAAGAAGTAACATCTAAAAATATGTATGTGTGTAAATTATTCTTCCAGTAAGGAATGAGTGGTTTGTGGTCTAAATCAATGCTTCATAATATCGAGAAATGATTTTAAAAATCGTGGCTAATTTTAAAAATGGCTAATTGAATGAAATTATAGAAAACCTTTCTTGTGGGAAGTGCAAATGAAGGCTAAAGGAAAAATCCTACTGCCACTCGATGTCTGAAAAGAGGACACCTTTTAGAGTTATAAAAGTTTAATTAAAAAAAAAAAAAATGCCTGGCAGGTACAAAGAACATACCAGAATCATAATCTTAATTTGCCTCAAAAATCACCAGCAGAATTTAAGAATTCAGCTGCCGGCTAAAAAGCAACATTCAGCCGAAAAAAAAAAAATCAACATTTTAAAGAAATTGCTTTGGAAACTTGCATACAGTAGTCTCTCTTCAAAAACAGTATGTTTAGTTGGTTTAGTACATAAAACTACCTTGAGCTGAATTATTCATGTGCTGAATTATTCTATTCTTCTGTGTTCAACAACTGATAAATACATGGCTATCATTATTAGAAAAAGTGAGAGTATGCTTGCATGCACACAGACATGATTTGCTCACAGTTCTGAATACTCAAAAACTCTCTACAGATAGCCTGTGTGATTTAAAAAGTGAAAGGTTGGAAAAAAAAAAAGACAAAATAGAAATACAGGCAGTATTAGAAAAGAGGAAACTTAGTAAGAAAAAACAAGTGTTCTTATTTGGGTCCTTTGATTTTTATCTATTTTCAAAATATCTAAATTGACACTTGCGTCTGAAGGCTAAAATTCTTCTGCATTCAATACAGAATCAACTTAGATTTTACATTTTAATGGTATCAGTTTTAACAATGAAGGGCTGATGACAGGCTATTGTGTCTTTTTCCATTATTTTTTGATAAAATAAATTAATATTACATAATTGATAATTTTAACATGGTTATTTTATTATGCTAAAGTATTTTGAAAAAGAAAACTGTTTGATTAATGCACAGCAAGCCTAATGAGTAAGTACCTCTCACAGTGTTTACTATTATATAGTCTCTCAGAGAAAAGTTTACATTTAGTAACTTTTTTTAACAAGTTAACCTCATTAAACACAATGCCTAATGGGAATAATGGAACAAGACAGATCCACTAGACTGCATTTTCCAAAAGCTGACCCTGGTTCCCTACCAGAGCTCTTGCTGACATTGGAGTCACCCCAGGTGATCACCTGGGGTCTCTCCTCAGAGATTTATCTGAACATTTCATTATTCCAGTAAGATCTTATGTGACTACTGAGTCTTGAGTGATCAGTTGTTGAACACTACACAAATAAACATCTTTTGCACAATTACTGCTACTTCAATGTACGCTTTCAGTTGGCCATCCATGTTGTAGTAGACAATACACACCAATGTCTTCTCCCAGGAAAACCTCTGCCCTCTCAAGTATTTTGATTTACTGTA
The DNA here is from genome assembly GCA_013397175.1 of Platysteira castanea. Taxonomy (NCBI): domain Eukaryota; kingdom Metazoa; phylum Chordata; class Aves; order Passeriformes; genus Platysteira; species Platysteira castanea. The sequence goes on from VYXC01011437.1 coordinate 240,050, forward strand.
TCAGTATTTCTGCTAACTAGACGTTACTGCCAGATCTCCTCCAGAGCAGTATTTAAGTCCATCCTGCACTTGGTAACAGGAACAACCTTCTATGCACTCATTCCTTGCAATCTTGGAACTGTTCTGCTTCCAGGGATTGTCTGGGATTGCCTGCAGCCTTTCCCAGTGGATCCATAGGGATGTCAGAAAAATCAGCTGTGTGTTGCTACACAGAACTACATGCTCTCTGGATGCACTACGTCCTGTGTTCTGCAAACCTTACAGGTTTACCAACCAACAGTGAGCTTTTTTTGGGAAATATCCCATCCAGACCATACTGCTGAAGGCTTAGTAATTTAGGTTTATTATTTACAGATTATTTACAAAAGCAAAAGTGACAGAATTTCATCTGCTCTCCAGAGGACTTCATGCAGTCTTTAACTCTCTGACCCCCACCTCCAATCCCAACCTGCTACAAGCACACCAACAATTAAAGCACTCTCACATCAGGATACTCAGTGCAGGCTGGTGCTTGTGTTAGCTCTTCCTTGACATCACAGGCTGCGGTTCAATGCTGTGCTCAAATACTGCAACACCGAGCACAGCACAAAGCAAGACATCTCTCATTTCACACTTCTTTTGAACCAAATGCATTCACTTTTTGGCTTCTGAGGGGGATTAGCACGCCAACACCCACCCAGTCTTTTTTGCAGTGTCCTGCTTCTGCTTTCCCTGCTGACACCAAAGTTGTCTCCGAAGTCCAGCTGGAATCAAACTGGCTGATGAGCAACAGCATAACTCATAATGACAGTCTGGCAGCCAATGGAGAAGAGACATGGGGAAACAAAACTGCAGACTAAGAACTTGAAGTCTATATGCTCTTCTTTGAATTGCCCCACGTACTCCTAATTTTTAAATTCTTCCCTGAATAAAAGGAAAACTTTGGAACATTTCCTTTGGGATATTTGATAGTTTTGTCTTTGATTCCTTTTACACTGCTGTTACAAGAACTTTCTTGTTGCTTTTTCAATGCATTCCTCTACAATACAGGCTGCAATCCACTTTTTTCCTTCTCCATCAGTGTGCTTCTGTCTAGTCCTTATATTTTACAGCTCTAACCTCCTGATGTTTTCCTTTTCTGGTTTCTCTATACTGCTTATATTTAAAAGAGAACAAAGATTGCTAAAGTATAACGTAACTACTTTAAAGAAAAGAGTATCCCTTACTTTCTCTTTTTCAATTATAAGCAAATCCAAATTAGTGTTGAGATTCTGGCTCACTTTCTATCTTTAAAGGCAGACTCTCCTGTTACAAAACATCTGTAGGAAAAGGATTTACTTTCAGTGAGCAGATGAGAATTTCCCCCTGATTTCTGTGCTCTTATTCTTGTTCCCCAGAGCATCTCTGCAGTACAATTTCAGTTCATCTATTCCACATTCTACTTTTTCTATACCCTGTCCCTGTGCCATACCCTTTTTTTTTCCTTTTTACACTCCAATGATTGGAGAACATGAATATTATATCAAAAAATATTCATAGAAGATTCTCCAGTTCAGAATAAGTAACTCTTCCACCTTTTTTTTCAGAATGACTGTACACAACGACTGCCATGAAAAGGTCAGTATTTCAACTACCACACTGTAGCAGTATCGCCAAATCCAAACCAGTATTACTGTTATTTAGGTGACCCTGCAAAACCTGTGATTCACTTAAAAATATCCTTTGGGTTGTTCATATTCGCCTGCCTGTCAAACCTCCCTCAAAAATTGGTGGCTAAAATTAGCTATTAAAAAAAAAAAAAAAAAAGTCTGAGATGCTTGCAAAATCACTCAACTCCAGGGACGGGGACAGAGAAAGAAAACCATTATTTTAAGGCCTACAATAAAAACAGAAGAGTTTCCTTTTCCTAACTTAATCCTAAATTACAGAAATCCTTTGTTTCCAGAAAGCTAAATCCTGGAGCCATTTATCCTGTGTACTCCCAGTCCTGCAGATTACATCTCTGTGACTGTGCTGTGACGGAGACTGAATAGCAAGACCAGTATTTATGCAATTGCAGAGTGACAGAGGGATGGAGAGGCATTTTTATCTTTGCATTTGGCAGCACCAGCCAAGCACTAGGTGCTTCAAGTGTTTCCAAAGCCATGGTACAGCTAATAGCCCAGGAAGAGGGCAACAGAGAACAGAGGTGCCAGGAAGGAGGAGAACCAATCCATGTAAAAACCAACTCATCACACACGGAAATTGTGCACTATTCGGGTAGTGCCATCAGGTGCCCTGGGTGATGGCACCTCATGCATGGCTGACAAGGATGGAAAAAGAAGCAGTGAGGCACATCCCCAAGCAACAGAAGTGGTGAGTGCCAGGAGGAGCATCGGCCTGCTGCCAGCAGGGCCGCCCTCTTCTGACATTGAGTAATGCTGTAATAGAGCCAGGACATTTGGGTTTGCTCTTAGTTTATTTCCAGTTGGCTAGGTTTGCCCACATGCCATGATCAAGCATGTAAGCTGAACCTTTCATAAAGAGAGTCAGGGTGTCTTGAAGTATTTTGTGGGCATGGTGGCAGACCCTCTTATTTATCAGCCCCTCTTATTGCTAATGAGGTGGTGAAAATAAAATAGGAGGAGTTTCCAAGCAACCCCATCCCACAAGACAGATAATGTTTTATCTCCAAATACTTTTCCAGCTGCATAACTGTTGTGTGCCTGTGGGGTATGCATGAGTGTTGAATCACTCTAGTTAGGAAAAAGAGCAGGAGAAGTCATGGTTTTACAGAGCTACGGAAACTATTTGTCTACACAGTTCTTGCCCTGGAGACGCTCTATAAGCAATGAAAACAGACTGCAGGGAGTTTTCTGAAAGACTGCTGAATGTGGAGTAGCACTTACTCAATTCTCTACCAGGCAGTATTCCCTGAAGTACAATATTGAAATTACTCTGGGCAATTTATCACCTGCCCAAATGACCCTGTCATCTGGGGAGTCCATCTGCATGGAACTGGCTTTCATATTGCCAGCCCCACAACGAGCAATAAACAATGGCCATTTTTTTAAATAAATCAACCTGCCAAATACAGTTTTTTCTCCTCTGATGCCCAGAAAAAAAAAAAAAAATTCATTCCTGGGTCACTCACATGTTTTCTAGACATTAAATGTCATAGTTTTCACTGCTAACTAAAATTGAAAAAAAAAATCCCAACCCACAGTCACGACCGTTCTGGGAAATCCTTTGTGGTTTGACTGGCTACCATCTGACTTCTATTTCTGAAATAAACACATTAAAAATAAATAAAGAAGTTGTCTTACTTTTTTAACATGCTTCATGTTACATATTCAGACTGTGTTCTGCACAAGTCCTGCACATGTTCTGCTCACTTGTGCTTCTTTACAACAAGAGCTGCAGAACAGCTCATTGTCGGGAAGCAGGAGACATGGATGCTACAGCTCATCCCTGGTTGCCTACTGGCTACCTGGACAAAAAGTGACAGAAGAGGACTCTTCTGAGGTTGCTACTCTCTTTCTTGTGCACCCACCACATGGAGGTCATACATTTCTTACATACAGTTTCAACAAATAGTGCTTATCCCATGTACACACCTGGGATTATGCAGTGGGAGTAGTCAGTTTCTTTACATGAGGATAAACAATGATAAATATCATTCATGTTTAAAAAACATAAATAATTAATTAATTTTCTTAATTTTTCCCCCAAGAACAAAGGCATTCATTGCACTATGGTAACAATAAAGCAAACGTTATCTCTGAAAGTCAAAACAAAACAACTAATGAAGTACATCATTATGTTCAAAACATGTAAAAGATGATGTAATCAGACTAAATCCTGTCTAAATCACAGTCAGGTCTCTAGAACATCTTCCTTTCAAACTTTTTTATTTTTCCTTTCAACTGGTCTTCCTTTTTCACTTCAGTGCTTATTGATTCCTCCTTTCTGAAGGAGCACAATTCTAAAACAATTATCTGCTCTCTTAGTATTTCCCTCTCAGCTACAAGCAGAATGTTATTCCATTAGTGTACTGTTCTTTTCTCTTCATTAAAATACAACTGTTAAAATGGGAGAACAGTGTACAATTTGTTTTCTAGTGATGAATACAATGTACTACCATATAAAGGGTATCATCTACCTTAGCTACACCCCTCAACAGTGTTTCACTACCAAATGAATCATTTCTGTGTGTAAAGGCAGCTCCAAACAGTGCCACACTCAACACACAATTTCCTGCTCCATCTCTTCTTTGATTTCAAAAAGACTTGGTCTTAAGAATGTAACAGAGTCCTTTTCAAGGATGTATATACTTTCAGGTATCCCAGGGGAATCCTTTTTCCCAAAAGTCAGTAGGAGTTTGGCATTGTCTTCAGTGGATGAAGCAGTTCACTTGATTTTCCTTGTCCTCTTGTGGCTGAATTAAATTAAATGGCAGTCTGTCCCAACCATAAGAGGAGAAAGGTTTGGGGAGGCGTGTATTCAAGAGGGAGAGCTGTTTGGCAAAGACAGCCGAAACAGAAGAGCTGTTGTTCACATGGATTTTAGTTCATTTGCAGTATTAATCCCTGTTTTATCAGATATTGGACATTTTGATTTTATGCCTGAAATAGCCAAAGCATCCATTAACATTTCCTAGTATAATATCTCTACACAAAAATGTATGTAAGTTCAAGTTTTATTTGTGTGTCTATAACCCTGGCACTGAAAACATGCATCTGTCTCTGTTCTCAACAAACAGCAATGTTATACCAGTCCATATTAAATGTTCTTGCATTTTTTCAATCTGTAGCAGTAAAATTGGCCTTGATGATGTACATGCTCCTTTTTGAAATGCAAGCTGGAGACAAATGTATAGATTTTGCATATTTTGAAGTTTACATGGGACTCACATGGAGACCAGATTTTACCTAACCAACTGAAGGATGTCATGTGGGCATTTACTAATCTTTCTCTGATTACCTGTGAGAAAACACTGTGCTTTATATGTTTTGTGGACTCAAACACTATTTAGCAGGAGGCTGACAGGAAAGAGTCATCACTCGCTGTTAAATCTGTATATATAAATATAAATTCTAGCCCGTCACCAAGTACTGAAATCCAAGACAAAGAGCATGCACAATCTATATAGTTTCCTTGCTATTCTTATTACTTATTTTACACCAACTTTAAAAAAGGTAGAAAACCTGTCCTGCTAAGCCACATCACCTAGACATGGCTAATCCTGGCTTAGGATTCAGAAAAAATATCATGCAGCATAATGCATACAGTGAAACCCCAGGATGTCTGAACATGGTCCCAACTCTACACTGCACTGGTGTGGATCTCAAGCACTACCTGCAGTTTTGGGTGTCTCAATAGAAGAAGGACTTCAGATTATTAGAGTGCATCCAGAAGAGAGTGAGCAAGATGGTAGAAGTCTCAAGGGCAAGACTGATTATCTGAGTATCTGAGCATCTGAGTATCTGACCAACTGGCTTGCTCAGCTTGGAGAAGAGAAGGCTGAGGGGGGACCTGACAGCAGGGTACACTTTCCTCATGGGGGTCAGAGAAGGGGAGGTGCTGATCTCCTCTCTCTGGTGACCAGTGGCAGGACACAAGGAAGTGGGATAAAGCTGTTCCAGGGGAAGTTCAGGTTTGACTTTAGGAAAAGGTTCTTTACTGAGAAGATACTGGTCCCTGGAACAGGCTTCCTACAGTGTCACACTCCTCAGAGGTCAAGGAATATCTGAAGGGTGCTCTTGATCCTGCTGTCAAGTTTTGATAGTCACGTGAACAAAACGCAGTTGTACCCTATGATGCTTGTGGGTCCTTTCCAACCTGAAATTCTATGACTGTACAGTTCTATCAGCTTGCTCTTCTCCAATACATAGTCTATTTCATTTTAATCCAGTAGGCTTTTAGGTGTCTAACACTTCATTAGTTGTAAAACTGCCTCGTGACTAATATTAATTTAGGACACAGTTAAAGGTTCTTTCATGTTTTTAACCTTTGGTTACTTCAGCTCTTCTGCATCAGATGTCACAGAAACAGTTGTGCCAAAGCCAACAGGACTGAAGCCATCACCCCTACTGCTACTTCAGCAACGGCGCAGATGTTACCACAAGTGCTGACTGCTAAGAACAGTTTCACAGATATTCCTCTTTGGTATTGCTAGCAGCTCAGCTTTCATGCTTTACCTTTTGAAGCTTATTAATACAGTCGATATTTGTGATTACACTGAAGTCTACACATAAATAGATACAGACATACATATACATATACTTTACCAGTTGGAGCCCAGCAATAATGGTGATTCATACAGAGGACACCTCTGTATAAAAAAAAGGCAAGACAAGAACCAGAGAAAACTCCTCTCATATCAAACATGCAGACAAATGAGAGCCTCCTGCCTTCCGCAATAAGTGAGCCAACTGGGTACCCTCTGTGGAAATACCCTCCAGTGTTGCTTGAGAAGGAAATCTGGATGATAGAAATTTAGAAGTCATCTGGGAAGACTCACTTAGTCTTAGTATCTAAATACCTTTTCAGAGAGTTTTCTACATTTTTTTACGGCAGTAGTTGGGGTGTTGGTCTCCACTCTCTAAGGGCATTTGTTCCCCACATTAAGAGATCCAAAAGAGGGCCGAATGAACATGCCGAGCCTTTTCTTCTTGGTTTGGGGAATGAAGAGGGTAGGAAGTAACAGCTGTAGCTCCTCTGCTCCTTTGACAGGCTCTTTTGACAACCAAATCCTACGCAACCAAGATGAGAGTGATGAGCCAGCCTGGGTACTTATGCAGCTCTGCCCCAGTCCTGCACTGCCCTGTGTTTGTACCACATGAAAAGCTGACCCAATCCTGTGGGGGGTCTTCTGTCTTCACACAAACCCATGGGATAGTCGTGTCCAGATTTTGTAGCCAAAGATGAAAAAGAAGCACATAATAGTTAACACACTACAGCACTTACTGGTCACTAGAACAGATTAATTCACACACACAATGTGTGAGAAACTTTATTCTTACAAAACAGGTCAACCACTGTTTGTGTCCACTCCACTCCTGTTTGTGCCCTCTGTCCCTGTCGGCATGGCTTTACTGGGGAAGTACTAAACAAACATAGTTTAGTGAAATTTTTATACTTTTTTAAAGAAAATTCTGTATTTGAGTCCTTGTACATATTATTCACAAAATTCAAAAAAAAATTTAGTAGCATATCACTCAATCCTCAGACAAGAAATATTGTATTCCATGAGTTATTGTATTGGTTTCAGCTGAGATAGAATGATTTTTTTTCTTAGCTGATACAGTGCTGTGATTTGGATTTAGTTAGAGAATCATGTTGGTGGCACAGTGTTGTTTTAGTTGTTGCTCAGCAGTGCTCACCCTAAATCCAGGACATTTCAGTGTCCCGTGCTCTGCAGCGATCAGGTGCACAAAGGCAGGGGGAGCACGGCCAGGAGAGCTGACTCGAAGTGGCCAAGGGGATATTCCACACACAGACCAACATGGCCAGGACATAAACGGGGGGAATTAGCTGAAAGGAAGATGGTCAGGGTTCAAGGACAGGGTTTGGCATCTGTCAGTGGGTGGTGAGCACTTTGTTGTGCATCACTAGTCTTTCTTGGGTTTTATTTCCCTCTCTCCCTCTCCTTTTGGTTACAACTATTATTAGTAGTATTAGAATTACAATTGTTGTGATTATAATTATTATTGCTGTTGCTGCTATTATTATTGTAGTTGTTGTTGCTGTTGTTGTTTTTATTATCTTTTACTTTGTTTCAGTTATTAAACTGTTCTTACGTCAACATATGAGTTCTATTTTCTTTTCCTTCCTTTATCTCCTCCCCATCCCACTGATGACAGAAGGGGGAAGGGGAAGTGAGAGAGCAGCTCTGTGGTACTTAGTTGACATCTGGGGTTAAACCATGACAGTTGTTAACAAAAAAGCTTGTTAGCCACCTTTATTGAAGAAAATATGGAATGTATTCATCATGTGTATTAAACTATTATGATTTTGCTTTTATTTACATATAAAGTATTTGATTATTTTTAACAAAAAAGCATGTAGTGCCACCTAGGGGTATTCATAAGCTTATGAATTTGAATTTTTGACAGCTCAAGTATTTTGGATTAGATTTATTCTTCATAGCTATATTCCTAGGAATAAAAATATGCAGTAAAGGAGGTATATGAAATTTTGTCTTGCCAGCCTGACAGTACGGCATATACTAATTCTGAAAACATCATGCAATTAATTTTTTTTCTGTGTATCAGCCTGTAGCAACAAAGTAAACAATTCTCCCAGAAAATTACAAAATAAATAATCCTTATACTAGAAAGAAAGAAATAATAAGGAAAAAACCCCTTCTCCTGACTCAAAATTCCCACATTACCAAAACAGTGGAAAACTAAAAATCACATTAATTGGCTGTCTCAGATGTGTAAAACTCCATTTCACATGCTTGAATTTGCATTTGATTTCCTCCAGTTCAGCAAGAGCCGGGCCGGGGGGAGGATTCCTCCACAGCAGCATGAAGCCGAATGACATGTCAGCCACATCATCTATTTACTTACTTTAGTTTTTATTTCTGGCACTGATTTGTTTTCCTTTGTTTTATTTTCCCCCTTGCTTGACAGTTTGTGTCAATGAGGCATATATTGGTGTTATTTTGGCAAGATTATTGATAGAAAAATGGATTAATCTACCATAGACTACTTTCAGACACAGTTCATTGATAAAAAATGCACTGCTACCAAAACAAGCCTTTAATGTACCATACTGATTGCAGATACGGGTTGCTGCATTTGTCAAGAATATTTTACATAGAAAATACTACAGTGAATATAAAATATATTGGCAGAGAAATAGTCCTTGCTATTTTACATGGCAAACTCAGAATAACCAAACTGACTACAATCACAAACGTATTTAAATCAGGCTGCCTCAGCAACTGAAATTTGTCACCACCTCCTGCCTACATAGTATGGATCTACCTTACAACAGTACCCCAGCATCTGACCAAACAAGAACTTTATAATAACAAATACATATTTGCAGGTGATGCAGCATAAGCATTTTCTGCCTAACCCAGCAAAGCACTTAGCAAGTACTTTATTTTAAGGGCATGAGCAAGTTCCTTGATTCAGTGAGGAAAAAAACAACCAGCCAAGCACAGCTCTGTCCATCATTTTAACTTTGTATGGGAAGATTGGCATCACTGGAAAGCAGACAGTTATTTGTCTCTCTCTACCTTGCCTCTTTTGTCAGATGCCAAAGAGAGCAGCATCGCTCACAATCCAGTCTATCTCCACCTCTATGAAATACTCTGATATCATTTTCACAAATACCACAGCAGCAAGAAGGGCTGGTTTTATTATTTTGAATTGATTTTTGATCAACTTTCAGTCTACCTGATCTTTGAGATACTGGATCATAGTGTCATAGTAATAATTCTGTCATACTGGTTACAGCCTAAAGAATACCACATAACTGCAGAATTGGTAGAGTCTATTCAGTGCAAGCTATAAGAAAGCCAGACAAGTAATTTAAGAAACAATCTCTGTTCCACATAGCAGGGTTTTTTTCACAGCTTCCTCCTCTCTATCAAGCCCACCCACTCATCTCCACACTCAAGTAATTCAAAGACGTTACCAGAATGTCTGTGAGGTTTGAAGAATCTGTGAAATTTTATGGATTATTTAGAAAGCACTGTTCAGAAGCACTGTATTACAATAGATTTTTCCAAAGAAATTGTTCAACATTTCCCTTAGAAATCTACAGCAACTAGAAATAGTAGCACAAAAGAAAGGATTTAACTCCCAGTGTACTAATGTCAGTGCAAATGCGGGCTGTGGAATCTTCATACTCTATTTGTAAACACTTGGGTAATAAGGGATACAACAACGTTAACACAATAAAATTCTATTAATCTCAATAGTGATAAAAAGAGAGAAAGGGAAAAATAAAGGATAGTAAACTGATAGTCTCTGGAAATACGGGATTTTTCATACACTATATGGGAGATCAATCCTGCAAAATGCCACGTGTCCATGGTCCCAATCCAGGAAAGCACTTAGCAAGGACCTTATTTTAAGCATATTACCAGTTGCCCTGACACAATGGGGAAAAAAACCCCAAATCAACCAAACAGGAGTCTGTCCATCATTTTGATATTGTATAGTAAGGTTGGCATCACTGGAAAGTTGTCTTTTCACCTGTCTAAAGGTAGATTCATCCTGGTTTAAAATCACTCTATTTTATTTGAAGAGTCTGCTTTACACCATCTTGCAGACCAGAGCACCTCCTCAATTACATTATTTCTTTTCTCTGAAGTTAGCCTGCATGTAGATCCTGCAATCCTACTGCATCATTCTATGAAGGTTCTTGCATAAAATTCTCCAAAGTAATAGCATTTTTATAGCTGCATTTCATTGCAATCTAATTTGATTTTCTAGTGCAATGCTCTAATCATCTACTTGGAAATAACCCCTCTCTTCTGTGTTCTCTGAGGCTACTCTTCTGCTGCATGGAAGGAGAACAGTTACGGACAATTAAAATTACTCTAAATGATAAAGGGAAATTATGAAATGTGAAATAAGGTTCAATAACTAAGTGGTTTTTGAGATGACCCCTCTGCATTACAAGAAGGCCTAAAAATACAAAACAAACAAGATACACAGATTATTGACTTCCTTGTTCTTACTTTAGAAAGGGTTAGAGGTTATTGGTTTTTTTTCCCTTATGAATTACTGCCTTCATTTACCCAAAGTTAAATTTTTATGAGTCAAGGACAACCTAGGCCAGTTTATCTCCATCACATTCCCAACCTGTTACATTTTTCATTCTTCAGAGAAACTTTCACAAGGATCCCAGTTAAATCTATATTCTGTGACAGATCTGTTTAATACACTGTATGCCCCTTCTTCTGCTCTATACAGGTGACATGCAAACTGAGGACTGGGTTCTAAAGTGGAGCTTTTAGCCACTTCATCTTCCCTTTTGGTGTTTGTTTGAGACATCTTATGCATTTATGTATTTAGTTCTTCGTCACCTGTCACCTGATCTTCTGAGATCAAACGGCACCAATCATACAAGAAACTCAAGCTGGAATTTATTCTTCTGCATAAAACCAGAAAAAAACCAGTAAGCTTTGTTATAAGCTTGGGGAGCTCACTTAGATGAACTTTTATCTCTCTCAAGGGGAACTACACTCAGACCAAACTGAGAACAAAAGAAGGCAATGCAAAAGAGCATAATAAACCAGTTCAGTAAGACAGGATGGGGTAAAATATGTGAGAAGCCAAGATAATTCACTCAAATAAGACTTTAAAGGATTGGTGATAGTAGGCAGAGGCATTCAGCAATATACTTTCTGATTGGGAAGGGGAGTATCAGAGCGTAGAGGTAAACAAAGGTTTTCTTAATTCTTCCTGCAGAGCACATGAAGAGTGAGTGAGCATGTGGTATCCCACCTGAGCACCATCCAACACCTCAGATCTACATTGCTCTAGACCTACTCCTCCTGAGGTTCCTAAAAACCACCTGAGACACAATGCACAGCAAGCAAAAATAGCTGATGTTTCATATGTCGCTAAATGTCTGTTTTTCTATTTCAGGAATTTACTGTAACAGTTCTTGTGTTCTCTGTTCAAAAAACCAGCTCTAGCTCTAAGTTTCAGCCAAATACTGCTTTCCTACATCTCACATAGAGATTCAGGATGTCCCTGGGTCAGTCGCAAGGCAGAGAAAGTACCTCGTACACTCTTGGCCAGTTACAAGGAGTCTTCCTTGCACAGTTCCAGGCACCAGAAGCCCGCTCCTCTCTGGGTGACCAGTTCACCCAGTCTCAGGTGGAGAGGAAACAGGACTGCACAACAGTCCTTCACAACAGCATTTCATCTCCATGCTCCTGCACAGAAAAGCCTCCGACAAATCTGAAACAGGCAGTGAACTGCAATTCTCAGTTTCATTTTCACAGCCTGGCCAAATGCCTTGGGATCAACTGTTCTCAAATAAAGTATCTAATGCAGGTTTGACATGTGAATTTGGACTCATAGGCCATCTGAGGGTTTTAATGGATCAACCTCATACACACTTATGTGAACATACAGAGATCAGTCTATCTATGCAGACTCTGGGAGGTTTTCAGAAAAAAAATACAAATCAGTTAAATTATCACATTGACCCTTGAGATCAGATGGCAGAAAATGGTATTGAAGCCTCATATCCAGTTCTAAGAAAGTTAACAAAGTACAGTTCTCAGAATAAAAGTGAAAGGAAAAATAATTGACTTCTTTTGGCTCTTAGCTCATTACTGCTACAGTTAAATTGGTCTGTCATTACTTATGAAGCTTTCCTTACAAATTCATACTGCCTGTGTCCAAAAATTATTCAGAAGTCTAATCCCTACATTTCTTTCTTGCACTCCACATGGACAATTGCAATGCTTTCTCAGCAGGTCTACCAGTAAAGCCGATTAGTAGACTCCATGCAATTCAAAATCCAGCTGCAAGACACACAGCTAGAAAGAAAAGAGTATTTCTCATCTGTAACCCCAGCATAAATCTTTCAAACAGACTTTTTATTGTGCACTTGGAAACATATAATTTTGCATAGAACACAAAAAAAGGTACCCAAGTAACCTCACTAAGTTGCTCATCACGTACTTTATTCACTCCTCACTTCCCCTTTGGTAATATGGAAAACAAGATGTCAACAGTCTGTTTCATCAAAACAGCATGCTATTATAATCTGAATTATCACAGAACCCCACTTCAATACATTACTCAGAATAAACTCCTGATCCAGAAGGTTCACTCTTTGAAAGGACAAATAATATCTTTGGAGTGGAGCACAGAGACAAATATAGAACTTCTCTTATCCTGCCAGGAAACAGGCAACAACAAGAGAATCCCTCAAATTATCCCCATTCAAGTCACGCAAGCAGTGGTGCTGTTCAGTAGACAGACCAAGAGAGGGAGAGCAGCAGAGGGATTTGGGGGAGGCATCACAGAGCCCTCCAGGCAGCATCAGTAACTCGTGCTCACAGCTGTGGGGTGCAGCTCTACCGACACTGGCTGAGACAGGGAAGGGCTCACAGCACACGGTGCGTGTGCGTGCAGGTGCCTTCCCACGCAGTGTACTACAACTGCCAGACAACAGGAAACGCTCCTCAGGCAGGGATAGGCACAAAATCAGCGTCAGACCTATTTCTTACCTTTCCTAACTGTGATGCTATGAAACAGAATAATGACTAATGGCTTTCAAACAAACCTACATGCATCTGACACATGAGAGCAAACCAGTTTCAGAAGGGATTGGATAAGACATTCCTATACACCTGATGTACTTTCTAGACCGTCTTGTATTTTTTGCAGCAGAAATTGTAGTTACAGGGTAAAGTTTATTTCTAAGATAGGAGAATCTGCATTCCAATATACAGGAATTAAGACTATCAGCAAAACGAACATACTTAACATACTAAATCTTGCTATTCCTTATTTGGCATCCAAAATTACATATACCATTACTTTCATTTGAACAATGATTTTCTGGTATTTTATGTTCTGCCTTCTTCTAAGTCCCCTTCAAAAGTGGAAAATTATAATTTCTTCAATGTTTTGTTATTCTGAACTCACACTCAGCTCATGCTAAGACACCAAAATGATTACCTTGCTATCATCTTGCTGTACAGAAGAGAATATTTTACTAAAACTTGACTGTAGTTTGGCATTAAGGTGTTAACTAATGGAGTCCAATTTCTCAGGGACAACCACGTGAATAATATTGCAATAATTCATTAAAAGTATTATTTACGAAAATCCAATTTTGAATATACTTGCACTATTATTAATTGAGTATTCCAAGGAGTTTTTTCCATGTGGCTATTCCGACATCTTTCAGTCCAGTTACACAAACTCTTTCTTCCTCTTTTCATTTATTAGAGCAGAGGATTAGAAGATTCTTCTTGACACCCATTCATTACCATCCCTGGTAAAGCTGCAGAGGACACCATGACAATGAGAACGCACGCAGGCACATTTTGCTGACATTTGTGTATTTGTGAAGACGTTAACTGTAAGAGTAAAGCATGAGAAAGGATGCATCCTCCTCACATTTTAATGACCACCAGGTTAAGTGAGTGGGCTAGAGAAATACGTTTTGTTCTTGCAGATTCCCAAGAGGCCAACCGAGAACGCAGGTAAAGATTCTCCCACTACTGTTGGGAATTCCTCAAAAATTCCTGAGTGTCTGATCCCAGCTGATGGCGGGATCCATACGCCGACTTATTTACACACAAGTATGTTTTGCAGTATGTGGGAGTGGGCTGCTTGTTTTTGCACGAGTACCGTGTTTTCCGCCTGGATTGATCCGTGTGGCTGCGTATGTTTATGTATACATAATGTATGCATGTATAGCCTATGGTAACACCTGCTAAGCCTCACTGCTGGCTGGACCTGGGTTCATGCAGCTGCAGCAGCCTTCAATTTTTTGGGCTACTGTATCTGGCAACTTCTAACAAACCTCACTGACATAAATACAGATACTCAAAACACTATTAGGCATCCCTCAAATGGAATTAAATGAGTTTAATAAAAATGTGGCTGTAACTGTGCTACAACATACGATAATACAAGAATTATAAGGTTTGCAGACAACCTGAAACAGCTGGAAAGAGACATGAGCTTTTGGGCATGTTGTTCTTTCATTACGTGTCTTTGTAATTCTTAATAAAACAATAACATCTGTGCAGAAAACCTGTTTCTCCAGGTAATACATACCAGAAACATGTAAAGCTGTCAATGTGACACGGAAACTAATTACATTCGGGGACCAGTATTACTGCTGACGACAACAGCAGCACCAGAGAGGCTTAGGAAAGCTAAGCACAGAGAACAGATTTTCTGCAGGAAAGCCAAAGGAACCAAGTATCCATGTGGCCTGGAAGCATTTTGTGAAATGACAATAAATCCTCATTAACAATCTCAAAATCTAAAAATGGTTACATATTCTAAGATTAAACTAAACTGCTAGGGTCTTCCAACTGTGCCAACACTTCCCTTTCTCTCAGTTAACTCCATAAAAAATGATTTGGGATGCCAGTATTTTAACTTTGCTTTTATATGACTAACATCCCAAGGTATATTGCAGCAGGTAAGTGAGATCACATGAGAAGTACAAAAGTTCCTATGTCTCTCTTCCAATTTCATGCCCTTTCATTTTCCGGTCTGCCCACTGCTACCTTCCCGGGGCAGTGTCCATCAGGATGCTCCCTCCAGAGCAGAGCTTATAGGGCAGCATCCCCCCACCCAAGGAGATCTGCTAAGTGGGTCTGTACAGACATCAGTGCCTCTCGTCACAGAAATGAAACTGCTGCTCTGGACAAGGAAAAAAGCAGCTGCTTTCAACAAGTTTTGGGAAGAAGGAGAGGGAAATGTGTCTCAAACCAGCAAAGACTTAACGTACTTTCTCAGTTTATTGGGTAAGAACCTACTAACTTCCATAAATACCCTGAGGTATTGGGAACACCAGAGTCATTGGAGATGTTGAGGTCTTTGAATACAGTCCAGGGAGGTTATAGGAAATTTATCAACTAATTGTTTCATTATTCATAATTTATATTATAATTATCTCTCTTGGCTTTACTTTCTCCAGAAATTATTCTGGTTTTTTTCCCATTAAAACATGTAACACATTAAAAATACCTAAAATAGTGCCTGAATGTTTCTAGGCTCCAAAGTATATTGAAGTACAATAAACCATGTATTCAGCTTCTTCTGAACTAGTGAATTTCCCTCTACTTCCTTTAAGTTCACAAATTTGTATCAGTCAAAGAAGGGATGCCATGGTTAAAATGCATTTACATTGTTGAATATGACACCATCACTGACAAAAGTAAAGTACTTATCACCTTAAACTAAGGTGAACTTCATTGCTATCTTTTACACCATACTTCAAAGGGTTGCTTTGTTTTGTTTCAAACCTGAGTGCACTTCAGAGACATTGACTGAATGATCCAACATCACTTTTATACGTAATCTCACATTAACCTGACCTACAGGTAACCTCAACTTTAAAGTGAAACTACCAATTTTGCTCAGAAAAGATTCAGTCTCAAAATTTGCCTCCTGCTAAAAATTAAAAAGAAGAGGATTGTTCTCCATCCTCGCTCTAAACTTCATCCAGTTTTAACATTTTTTTCTCAAAACATCAGCTCTAGAATTGTGTGATACTATAATAATCACACTTCATCTTAGCTTGGTTTCTTCTTCAACAACAACAAAGAAATATTTTCCTCTCTGAATCTCATAGTGTCCCTTTGTCACCACACTTCTACACATCCAGCAGAAGGGCCCATAAGGATAGGTTTTACCATATTCAGGAAAAAAGCTAGCCTGAAAGAAAAGACAGATTGACCTTACCCTCCCATGTCTCTTCCTCATAAGGCCACAAAGCTCAAACAGTATTAGATGGTAGCAGATCCATAAGGAGAAATCCTCATCCCAAAAGAAGTTCAGAGATTACACCTTATTAAACGTAGGAGGATCAACATGGAGCAAAGCCAGAGGAAAACAGATTAGAAATACCACCATTAACCAATCTACAACCTGAAAAATATAAGTCACTAATTCTCATGATTGCCCCAAAAAGCTCGTAAACTAAGAACCTGGGGGCTTGCAAACCTGACATAGGCTCCAAATGTTTTCTCCCTGTAATCTTACGATCACAACATGAAAAATAATTGTTTCTAATGCTTCAGCTTGTATTCGGTTTCTGGAATCAATTATATGAGTTTTCATACAGTTGTGTAACCACAAATAAAATCTGTTCTGAAGGCTCTGGATGCTTTCCTTGGGAGGAGGCTAATGGCACTGCTGAAATGAGTTCCTCAGGATGCTGTGAGCTTTGCAAAAGCCTCTAACCATATTATCTGACAGAGCTTCTACTGTGATAACAGATCATAATTCTTTTCTGCTTTGCAGCATACTGAATAAAAAAAGGTAAAACTGCTATATATTCCTTTAAAAAATAGTGGGAAATGGAAATATTTTCTATGAAAAGTTGCTTTCAGGATATTGTAGAAAGTAGGAGAATTGGTGAGTGAATATTTGTCCACTAATGCATTTCAGCGTCTATTTTTCTGTTGAAAATGAGAAGGAAAAAATAAATCTGTACAGATATATTTTTTCTGGCAACAGGGGTAGGAGTTTTTTATGTCTTTATCTTCTATCTGAATTTTATTTTGTTACAAATTTAATTCCCAGACAGTACCTACATTTTCACACACACAGGACTAGCTATTTGCTTTGCTTTCTTTTCTCAATATAAAACAGAGAAAATGCAGAAGAGGAAACTTTACTCCAACGGACACATGCCTTTAACGACTTAAAAAATATTTTATATAGTTACAGGGTAATAAGTACACAGAAATATTTCTGGCTTCTTTTCATTACAATTGTTTCTTCATTACCCTTCTTACCCTTTCTTCCAGCAGGGACCCAGATATCAAAAGGAGGAAGATGGTATATGGTCTTAGAGCCAGATTTTTCAAAATTGGGTGCCATATTTAGGCACCTATATATAAATGGCCTGGTTTTCAAAAGAACTGAGCACTCATCAGTTCCCATTGATTTCAATAGGACCTAGAATTGATCACACCTCTGTAAATCAGGCCACTTCTATTTATGTGCGTGCATGTGAAAATACTAGAACCACTTAGAGTATCTGGTTTAAAAGCAACAGCCAAACGTTCTACCAGAGAGTTTTTAGATAAACATCGTAATCTCTAAATCAACTCACAACAGCACAAGAGTTTAAACAGAGGCACCTGAGCTGTGACATTTGTTGTTGCCTAAACGGAGTTGGTGAGAATTTTGCTACTGAACAACTCTTCTGAGAGCTCTTATAAAACTTTTCTATTTGTAAATAAAGTGAATCTGAATAATCTCATATATTCATTTTCTTTCCTAACCAAAATAACCCAGTTCTCAGTTTCCATTTCACTAGCTGCCTGCTGTGACACTAAAAATTATGTTAGTTATGTAACAACATGCTCTTTGTAGCTGCAGAATAAGAGAATAGTGACAGGGACTGGGACAGCGAAGTCCCCATGATATTTCAGCTTTAGCTGCTTAATGACAGCAGGTTGCAAATGCACTTTGCTGAGCTGGAAGGCATTTGCTCCTTTATCTGACAGAACTAGACAGTTTCAAGAAAAAAAGGGGTGTAAGTGGCATAAACAAGAGGCATGGACTTAATTTTGAAACATTGTATTTGTTGGGAATTAAGAGACCACATGCAAATTAATTTGATATGCTATTTCAGGGACAGAGAAGCAATAAGAGCAACATTATCATTTCATAGAAAATGTCAGATTATCCCTAAAAACCATAAAAATGACATAAGTGATGCAAACTGCTCTCCCTAAAGTTTCTGTTTCTTTAAATGTGCTCTTTTTACGGACCTCAGTAAATGCACAGGGACAAAGATTTGCACAGCAGCCTTGACTCAGGCCCCTCAACTCACAGAACACTGAGCTGTGCTATGCAAATACAGAAGCTTACATATGGAAGCAACACATGTTTGTGATGCTGCACCTAACCTCATACATCTTCGCCACGTTACCAGAAAAAAGCTGCACAACCTCAAAGGAGCACAGAGAGACAAGGGCCGGAGGGGGAGGCAGCAGGAGAGGAGGGGTGGAAAACTCAAATAACTGAAATAATACCAGGCTGTGCCCAGGGCAGCCCCAGGAGAAGCTCAGCCCCAATGTCCAGGCATGACAGCCACCAAGCTGAGTCAACACTACCACTGCTTTTGACTGAGGGGGGTGACTGCCGAGGGGGCATGGGACGCCTCATGGGATGCAGAGGAAAAGCCAGCTCAGAAACCTCTGCATCACTGTCCTCAGCAAATCTAATCCCAACATGACTCTGTGCAATTTGATAGCCTTGCAATCAGGATAGGTGAGATGGGTACGAAAATAGCTGCCAATGATGAGCTCACAGCAAGACCTTTCACGTGTAAGTTTGTAAATACAAACCCTCTCCACACAGAAATTACGAACTACTCCCTTTAGCTCCTAAGGGACCACCTCTAACCTCTAGCAATGGAGCATTCTGCATTCACCTTTGCTCCTCAGAGACTCTGATCGGTATCCTTCATCACTCCTCTCTCCCCACTTCAGAGACATTTTTGCACCAAATCTGCTTCTTTCTCCCTGACTATAAGGCATTAATATTTTGATGCAATCTCTTTTCGACAGTTACACACTTATATGTTAAATTATTTTTTTGTAACATTTGTTTTCCTTATCACAAGCTCACTGACTTTCAATGCCTTTGTAATAAACAAGCCTTATAAACTGAGGAAAAGGACAGGGTTCAGGAATGAGGTTGTTTTTTTCAAGCTGGCAGCTAGCATGGACACTGCAGCTCTTCTGTGGGAGTGTTCTGGGATGCATGTCACTGAGGTGACAGCGACAAAGAAGCAACAACAGGAAAAAGTTGTCTTCTGACCCTGGAACATTGATTTGGAAGTTTATATTAAGAACACAGAAAGGTATTATACCTCAATGACACATTAAAGAAGTGGCTAAAAGCTGGATGCAGCTTCACTGTGAATGAATGGGAGAGAAAACCAGGCATCTGTGATGGTAAATTGATCTGCTCCTGTTCAGTGAATTCGTGCTGTAATGGGCACTTCTAAAAAGGGCAAGGGAGATTCTGCAACCTGAGACCCTACTGCTGCTTGTAATGCTGCAATTTCATATTCTAAGTTAAAGTGTGCCAGGGATACTTTCTCCCTGTTATAGGGAAAGAGATTTCACTGAGAGGCAGAACATGCTGTACATAAGCACAAAAAGCTGAAGTGTAAAAAATTTAAGCAGTAAGAGTGTTGGGGAAGCTGTAGCCTGGTTCCACTTTGAGGCGAGACTGAAATACAAATTGCTGAGACAGCTCGTTGACTTCCACCAGAGCAGAACTAAACGTCCATGAACATACAGAAACCTTTCCAGAAGAGTACAAAACATATATATGCTCGCATTGTGCCACAAAAACAACGTGTATTTCAGAAGCTCAAGACAAAACAGTGAATCCATTCAGATTAACAGCTGTTTGGAGATGGGGGGAAGTTAGGGTTTTTTAGATTTTTTTATGGACAATGTATAGCTCATGTAAATTCTGTTCTTCTTTCTTACCTACTTTTAGTTACGAATATTCCCTTGTTAGACCTAATTGACAGTACTTTCACATACTCCTAGAAAAGGTCTGTGGTATCATGTTTCTATTCTGAGGCTCCATTGCACTTTCGACTTGCACAAATTGCTGCCTTTGTGATTGTTCTACTTATAAATAATTTCTGTGTTATTGTATGTATGCACAGAGAAACTCTTGATCACATTATTCTAAACTTCCAAGTTTAAGGAGGAAAAATATAATAATTAAACAAGATGCTGATCCTGACATTCTGAAAGAAATGTAATTCATAAATAATGGGATAAGAAAAAAATTACAGCTGATGCAACTCTCTACAAGTGAGGCTGATATCACGAAGATACTCATCTATCAAAACTGATTTCTTTGGACCTTCTTAGCAATTCCCAGCTATCTGAAATTTTTATTTAATGCCTGCCATTTTTTTTCTTTGTTATAAATGTATCACTCATTTTATATCTTCTTTTGATGTAAACATTTTCTGACCAGGGTGAAAAAAAAATGTCAGAAAGAGGTATTATGGATGCATTGAACCCTGAACATAGTGATTTTTATTTAAGTAAAAATTGGAGGGAAGAAATACATAATTGCAGAGATAAACTATTGACCAAAGACTTCTCAACACTCAAGGAATCTTCCCTTCCTTTCCTGTACTGGGCTGTACAATGTAAGTAGAGGGCTTTACAAAATTTACATGCTCCTTCTGTTTGTTTTTTTTCTCAAGACAACTGGTAGGCATTGCCACGAAATGAACTGGGGCAATGATTGGGTTATAAAAATAAAGATAAAAAGTCTATTTTTGTTTTGAGCTTAGATCTTCTCCCTGATCTGCTTTACAGAGTAGACCTGACAAACACCCACACTAGTGCAACCAAAGGGGTGAATTCAGACAAAAGACGTCAAGATAGGCACTTCAGCTTTTCTAACAAAGCATGTTCTCTGAATTACTCTCTGGGCTACAGTTTTTGAGAAAAAAGTCCTTCCATAATGCAAAGGTATATAGCCTGTGCTCTTTGTCTCCAGGACTGTTACATTCCTTATTGCTGGATTGAAATAATTGATCAGTTTTCTGTCACAATCAAGTTTTACAAGTGAAAGTTTTATGTTTTCATTCAAGTTGCTGATAAATATATGAATGAGTATTGAACAATGAGCAGATTCTTCCAATAAGCTGTTAATTTTCTGAGTTACATAGTTTTCATTTTCTTAATTTGCAGTTTGTAGTCAGCATGCTTAGGCCTTTTAACCTTGGTCTCTTTAGCCCTTTTCATCTATTCCCAGCTACCTGACTTGACATTTTTATTCAATACCTTTGAGGTTTTTTTATTTCTGTACTTACTAGAAACATGTATGTATCACTGAATTTGTTGCATCTCCTTTTGATCTACGTGGATTCTGATCAATTCAGGCCTGAATAAATATGGATCTATACAATTTTGGACAGTCTGGAGAATGTCCTTGAGCAGTTTTTTTTATATTTTAAGACAATCTAACTTCAATGCATAATCCTATTCAGTATAGTGGGAGCATTTTGGAATGCCAGTCTCAGACGGGTCTAAATTCTGAACATCTCATTTGCACATGGAAAACATAGCTAAATGATAATCACTGCAATTGCACAGTTACTGAATACTTTTTCAGTTTCCATAATTCACTGTTCTGAACAACATCCAACTCTGGATTTGAGCTTTTTCACACAGAACTTTCTGGACCAAAAGCAGTTATTCTGACTTCTGAAAAACACTGAGAACATTTTCTTTGGTTGTGTATTAACCAGAGAACCGCTGAAGTGGGATGGCACCTCTGGAGATCACCTGGTTCACCCCTTGCTCAGAGCTGAGTCACCTACAAGAAGTTGCTCAGGGCTGTTTTTCAGTTAGCTTTTTTTGTATCTTCAAAGATGAAAAGGCCATTCCCTTTCTGGGGAATCTGACCTATTGTTTATAGATTAACATACTAACAGTCACTAACTAATTACAGAACCAGGGATTACTATTTTACAGCACTATGAATCTCTGCAGCACCCAATGCCTGGAGGTCTTTTTTTTTTTTT
>VYXC01011437.1:262292-303904 GCA_013397175.1 Platysteira castanea
TTTTTTTTTTTTGGCTACAAATGAGATAGAATACTTTTTTTTTTTTTCTGATAGGTTTTAGTTTGGTATTTTGATTAGTGTAAAGCAGGTCATCAGGAAAAGGAAAAATCAAATTTAAAAAATTTAGTGCTGTGGACCTTTCATTCTTTGCATGGAATTTCAGTCTAGCCAACATCGACCCAGGTCAATGGATCACAACCAAAGTAAATGTTTGACAGAGAATACAAAGGTAAGGTGTTGCTCCTCCAAGTTTATGAACTACCATTCACAATCATAGTTGTTAAAAATAACTCAACGCTATCTACTAAGTTCAACAGGTGATAATACTTAGTACATACAGTGGAACTGCTACTGATGCTGTAAGNAAAGATCTAGAGTTCGGTGTTGAACTTGTTTAGCCAAGGTGTTTGAGTTTAATGCTTTGTACCCTCAATCACTGATAACAGGTAGTAATGAAATATGTCTTTCTTCAAATATCACTTTTTATTTTCCATTAAAACAAATAACTGAAACTTCCATCCTTAGAAGTGTAACGAGGTCTCCTAACTCTTCTTTGTTAAAATAATATCAATATTTAGTTGTACTTTCAAAATGAGGAAACACTACATCTGATTGCTAAAGGACTCTCCTTTTGCTCTGATGGCATAATTCTCTGCCATAATGTACACTATTGGCAATTATATTTTCATTCAGTAACTCAAAGATGATTAGGAAAGTTGGCCACTACAGATTCAAGCCGTAACAAAAGTCTCTTTGGGCTTACTCTGAAAAGCTTGCTAACAGCTGTTTGTCTTGTAGATTTCAAATGGAAAACAAATCATAAAGCAGCCAATATTTAATGTGGAGAGTTGCTAATTTGTCTTTTCCCTATGCTTTTCCCAAATCTGACACTATTCAAGGCATAGCGTATAAAACCATAAAGCAGGTGACGTTGCTAGAAGGCAGACTGCAAGGAAAAAAAGCGATTACCAAATCAAATAAGGAGACATTCATTATGAGTTTAATTCCCCTTTCTTTGACATTTCCTCCTCAATTTAATTAGTCTCTCCTGAGGCTCACAGTCTTAGCGGTCTTCCTATACAAAAGAAAATTTGCTTGCCAAGGAAAATAAGTCCAAAACTGTCCCAACTCTGCGTCAGTGAGACTGTATTCTATAAATAACCTCCACAAAATCTACCACATTCTCAGCCTGCAAAGTCAAATTATTAAACCTGACATCTCCATTACATCCAGCTGTGGCACAATTCCTCTCGTCTTTCTGAAATCTGCTACTGTACCTTGCCGACAACAGAAACACTGCAGCTGTGGACAGCTAGTGTTCCCCATGAGAGACTTAAAGGTATGGTTGGTTGATAAGAAGCTCAATCTAAGCCAGCAATGTGCATTTGAAGGCCAGGAAGCTAACCTAGCCTTGAATCATCCTGCGCTGCATGCAGAGCAGTGTGACCAGCAGGTCAAGGAAGTGATTCTACGTGTCTGCTCTGCCCTCCTGAGAGCCCACCTGGGGCACTGTGTCCAGCTCTGGGGTCCTCAGCACAAGAAAGAAAAGACATGCTGGAGAAAGTCCAGAGCATGGCCATGAAGATGATCAGTGAGCTGGAGCACCTCTGCTATAGAAATTGGCTGAGAGAGATGGGGTGCTCAGCCCAGAGAAGAGAAGGCTCCTGGGACAACTTACAGAACCCCTCAGTACTTAAATCTGGCCTAAAAGAAAGCTGAAGAAGTACTTTTTAAAAGGTCATGGAGCAGCAAGGATAAGGGGTAATGGCTTTAAACTGAAGAGTAGAGATTTGGAAATTCTTTACTGTGAGGGTGGTAAGGTACAGGAATACATTGCCCAGAGAAGTTGTGGATGCCCCATCCCTGGAAGTGTCCAAGGCCAGGTTGAGTGGGGCTTTGAGCAACCTGGTCTGGTAGAAGGTGTTCCTGCTTAAGGCAAGGGGGTGGAACTAGATGACCTTCCAGGTCCCTTCCAACCTAAACCATTCAAAAAGTCTATACTATCAACTCTGTTTCTAGAAGGACGTAGAATTTTTTATTTAAATTTAAAGTTTAAATTTAAATATATTATTAATGATAACATGGTACTTCAGCAGTTTACTGCTCATCAGTAGATGATGAAAAAGAGAAGACTAGTGAAGTTTATGGTGCTTGTTAAGGGCCTGATTCTGCAGACCTGCCCCTGAAGAACCTTTGCATGACAAGTCACAAAAATTACTGTTAGTCTAACAGTTCCTGACCTTTTAAGTATCATATCCTAACAGGATACTCTGGAAGTGTTGCATTTTTAGTGTCTGACTTTCTAAAGAGATTATAAAACCTTGAAGAATACTAGCCTCAGGTTGCTCAGAAAATCTAAACATAACCATTTTTTTTCTCAAGGAAAGTACTATGATCTCTGAGGGACATAACTCCTGAATTTTGAACTCCTGGCAATACTTCTGCATGTTGAGCCATGCAGTTATATTGGTTTTCATTAGATACTTTCATAATGTATAAAAGGATTTATAAACTCAGGCCTTGATGACATTTTTCTAAAACAGATAGANAATTGGCTGAGAGAGATGGGGTGCTCAGCCCAGAGAAGAGAAGGCTCCTGGGACAACTTACAGAACCCCTCAGTACTTAAATCTGGCCTAAAAGAAAGCTGAAGAAGTACTTTTTAAAAGGTCATGGAGCAGCAAGGATAAGGGGTAATGGCTTTAAACTGAAGAGTAGAGATTTGGAAATTCTTTACTGTGAGGGTGGTAAGGTACAGGAATACATTGCCCAGAGAAGTTGTGGATGCCCCATCCCTGGAAGTGTCCAAGGCCAGGTTGAGTGGGGCTTTGAGCAACCTGGTCTGGTAGAAGGTGTTCCTGCTTAAGGCAAGGGGGTGGAACTAGATGACCTTCCAGGTCCCTTCCAACCTAAACCATTCAAAAAGTCTATACTATCAACTCTGTTTCTAGAAGGACGTAGAATTTTTTATTTAAATTTAAAGTTTAAATTTAAATATATTATTAATGATAACATGGTACTTCAGCAGTTTACTGCTCATCAGTAGATGATGAAAAAGAGAAGACTAGTGAAGTTTATGGTGCTTGTTAAGGGCCTGATTCTGCAGACCTGCCCCTGAAGAACCTTTGCATGACAAGTCACAAAAATTACTGTTAGTCTAACAGTTCCTGACCTTTTAAGTATCATATCCTAACAGGATACTCTGGAAGTGTTGCATTTTTAGTGTCTGACTTTCTAAAGAGATTATAAAACCTTGAAGAATACTAGCCTCAGGTTGCTCAGAAAATCTAAACATAACCATTTTTTTTCTCAAGGAAAGTACTATGATCTCTGAGGGACATAACTCCTGAATTTTGAACTCCTGGCAATACTTCTGCATGTTGAGCCATGCAGTTATATTGGTTTTCATTAGATACTTTCATAATGTATAAAAGGATTTATAAACTCAGGCCTTGATGACATTTTTCTAAAACAGATAGAGAAATATGGACCAGTTATTACTGCCCTGAATGTTCTCACTTTTATGCAAGGTAACCAGATGTAAAATTTTGTTGCTGCTTCTAAAATCAGGATGCTGCTTTGTTTACATTAGTACATTCAGCTGTCCTGTCTGTTCAGAAACTTCTTCTCTGCAATATTTTTTTCAACGCAATTTTAGTTCTGTTCAGCAGTTTACAACTGTAGCTGTGTTACCAGTCTTTTTTGTAATGCATTCTTCTGTGCTGCACACTTTAAAATATGTTGTTGCTTTCTTTCTGCTTTCCCTCCATGTTGTATAACAAAACAGTAAGCAGAAACAGCAGTGAACAAATAAGGACTTCTTCCAAAATAGAATTATTCTCCTTTTGTGTTGACCTTAGAGGAACAAGAGGAATACTCAATTTTCTCTTTCCTGACTGAAAAAGAACAGACTATTATATCTGATGACAAACTAGTAATGAAAGAGTCTGCAGCAGTAATTGATCTTTCCACTTTACTTCTCCATATGGCTATGCCCTAAGCATCAAAAAGCTTTTAAGTATTTTGTAACAACCTCTCCATTGAACAGTTCATAAGTTCTGTAAGAAAGCAAAAAAAATCAGCTAACTCTCCCTTACTGCAGCCTTTTCAAAGTGCACAAAATACTTGCAGTTACAGTTACAGAGTCCCCTTAGTATATTTGTCTATCATGGATGCTAATGCTGTAGGCATTCACAGCAATTTACTAAGAAAACAGCCTATGACTTCAGGCATTTCCCTCGAACTCCATTGTGTCATGACCCAGTTAGCTATTGTTCTCTGGACCTGATCTTGAATTGTTCACAGAACTTTCTATTTTGCTTGAATTCTCACTTATGAAGCTTATTTGTCTCTCTACAGGAAAGTCTACTAGCTCAAGAGTCTTATGTCTCACACCTAGAGACCACTCAGAACATTAACATAAAGAAGAGTCTCTCAACAACAAACCTTTTTGGATTATTTGGATTCACAACCAATTTAAAAACAGGAATGATGTCCACATCACCCCCCTTCTCCAGCCATGAGACAGAAGACATTCAGCAGTAGGCAAGGAAATCTGTATTCCCATCAGGTATTCTGTCTACCCCACAAGCCCCATAATCATTCAGGAAAGGAACATAGGTTCAACATGTTTGGGTTGTTTGTTTTTTTTTTTTACTGCTATTTTACTATCCAGCCAGAGGCAGAAGGAGAAGCCATCAATCTTTTTGCCACTTGCCTCTTAATAACTGATGTGCAGTCTTTGAATTTCAAGACCAGAATTTCATGCAAACAGTTCTCCATAGCATTGTTCATACCGATTTGCCTTTTAACAGTTTATAAATATCAGCAGAAAGAACAAAGCACAGATACAGAAATCTACCTCCCTCCTTGGCATCATCCTTAAAGTATGGTCCTTGAGCTGGTTCCAAGTATTTGTAAACAAAAATATTTCTCTTTATGCATATATAGAGCATAGTTCAATTAATTTATAATTTTGGAACCCTAACTGATTTTAGGAGGAATTCCTTTTTCAATAGTACATACTGAAAAAATTCCTTTGTATTTCCCTATACTGACAAATCCAAGCACTTTCAGAATATATCCATCCAAATTGTTACTAGTTTTACAGAAAGAAAAAGAGAAAAGGTGGCTTTAAACACATAACCCTGTATTGAAGGAACAATGACTTGCTTTTTAAGCTGACCTTGACATACTGTCTGCCTTTCTGTGAACAAAGTAGTGAAAAATGATGTTTACATAATTATGCTGACATTACACATACAAAAGTAACTGTACTGCTCTACAGCATTAAAAAAAAATGTCAGACTTCTTAAGTAGTCAGATCCTTCTTGCAGTGAACTGATGTTTTGGACTGAAATTCAAGTTTAAAACTTTCAACTTCCTTTAATCTTCCATGGTTTTATTGTCTGTGTTGCTCACCTTCTCCAGGAGGCAGGCTGACCTAGAATCCCAAGTCTGAAAAGGCCTTACTACAGTGTACAAATCAGCACACAGCTTAGCCAGACATAAAACCACACTTTTGGCCTCTGTGTCAGCAAAAAGGTTTGGAGCTTTCTTCAGTTCTACCAACTCTCTCAGCATCTCTTCTGCTCTTCACTGCTTTACAGACATTGGCCTAAAATGATAATCTTTGCCTCTTTTTTGCTTTTATCTTCTTTTCTTCTTTGTGCTTTATCCCTTCCTACAGAAGTTGGCTGAAGTGCCTCACAGCGACAGGAGGCAGCATGGTCAGGCCACGTATCCTTGAAGTGAGAAAATCCAGTTACAATCAATTGACTGAATTATTTTTTAGTAGTGTTTTCAGCAAAATTTATGATGCTGTTCAGTCTTCAGAAATATTTTTGTCGTTATCCTCTTTTTCTAGTTTTCATCTGCATATTGCGAAGTCAGACAGACCTAAAGAGTATTCCTGTTTGACAATCAGTGACATTATTTCTTCACCTGGTGTAGCTAAGTATTACTGCTGTGATGACAAACAAAATCATCAACAGTAATACACAACACTAAAAAATTTGTCTTTGATATGGAAGTTCACAACCTCAGAAATATGAATTACAAACCAGATCACTGAGACACAAACTTCTGTTGCCTGTACCACTCCCTTCTCCCTTCTAATAACCAATTTTTATGTTCAGTTTTTGGTATAGATTTCTTTCACCCTCACTTTGCAACTTCTGTTGGTGACAGACTTATTTGGCTAACTTCACTGTCCTATATCAGTACTAGGTTTGTTTTAAAGTTAGCCAAAATAACTTGTGGAGTGGTTAAGAGGCCTTTACATATTTCAAACTTCTTATCAAAGAGGCTACACTGATAGATCATTTTTTGTGTTCTTTAAGATAAAAATAGTGTGGTTCACTCCAGATTAAAGAAGTGGCCAGGAAATTCCTGATCTTGAAGTATTCGTATTTGAAAAACCTAAAAAAAGTTTAAACTCCTCAAAATTTTATTTGTTTGAGGTAAGAGGAAGACAGTATACAAGAAGTCAGAATTCAACAGTTGGAGGGTCTATACATAAAACAATATGGAAGTCAAAAAATTAAAACCGAAGAAACTAAAACCCCAAACGAAAACCAAACTCTCAGGCAAAAGATACCTATCATAACATGTCTACAGCAAATTTCAGCCAAAAGTTACCTGTCATGAAACCTCACCAGCACAGATCCAGCACAGATTTTCTAACAGTAATCTATATTGGAATGCATTCCAACAATAATTGAAATTATGTATAATTCTGTTATGAAACAGCCTTTACCATCAAAATAGTGAGTAATTTTATTCTCATCAAAGCACTCAAGTAATAGAAAGTGTACACTAGTAATTCTTGACTCCTACAATTCTCTTTAAAGATTATTAATTCAATATCAATTAAGGTTTTGGAAATGCTTCTCAATTACCTTCCTGTAAATGACCAAACCACTGTCTTACTGCCACATATCTACTGCACTCAGAAAAAATTCTAGATATGACATCTTCTAGCTTGAGAATCTTGAATGCTAGCATAAAATATGATTTAGATTCATCAGCTGGATCAAAAAAACCTCCATCTTAACCCCTGTTGGTTCAAGACTTCGTATTTTTAGGTAGTCTAAAGCAAGGACTCAAACTTGAGTGATAAGTATTATTCAATTTTATTTCTTCAGGGCATGCATAGTTTCTCTTTAGATTAGCTAACCATGAAAGAATGAGAATGACAAGAAACTCCATGACACCATGCAACTGCTCTTCCAGTGCAGAGCAGGAGAAAGTGATGTTTTCACTTTCCCTCTTCTGACACAAGTATCAAGATGCCTCCTTCACTTTTCTACTTTCTGGAGAGGAAAGCTAAAAACTATAAATGATTTATGCAAGAATAAAATGGGCAGATATGGGAGGTGGTGATGGTGATTCTTAGTCAGAAAATATTTTAGCTATTTCAGCATTTTTGTACGTTGATTTCTTATCTTTGAGCTTCTGAATAATTTGGGATATAAACTTTCCTTAATCTTGTTTGAATGAGTTCTTAATCTGTAAATTTATGTTGCCAAATGGTGCTTGTTTAACTTGCCTTTTCAATCTTGAATTACATTCTGACCTCACTGAAATCATTAGCAAAGTCCGTTGTAACATCTGTGGAGCTGTGACTTTATTCTTCATGTTTAGTTGTTGCTGCTAAATTAGTAAGTTTGTTTGCATATTAAGCTCCATTAAATCCACTAGGAAACATATGTTTCATTTGTGGGACAATTTCACATCTTCAGCACTGAGACACTGCTCTTATTGTAACTCTCTAGACGCTGCTCTGTCATGACTAAAAAGGCTGGACCAAACAAAGCCAATTGCATGCTTATGCTGTACCTGTCTAAGCCTGACAGGACCAGGGCCTTAAATCCTGGCAGTCCCAACTATGAAACTTATTATGCTGTCAGAATTTCTTTGTACTATCTAATTTTGACAGATCTTACAAAATAAATCCAAATACTTGGCATGAAAAAGAAGTATGAATATTATTTTTGTAAAAACTCATTAGGAGTATTGGTAGACGATGCAGTTTGACATTAGACTGGCATTTTTTCCAAGCACTGTCTGTTCAAGATGTTTCAATAAATATTGCTTAAAATGAAAATGCATGTATGAATTGATAAATGTTTTTGAATTAATGCCTAGTAATAAATATCTTTATACAGTTGCATATTTAACAACTGGATTTATGTTAACACTGTGCAAATAAATACAAAAATTAACAATAGGTCATTTTGTAGCTTTGTGAGCTTGAGGGTTTCTGAAGAATAGGTGAGGAGAAAAGAGGTTGCATCACGACTTCATCAGTCGTTAGCAGAATACTCACTGACTCCAACAGGATCAGAATTTCACCATAGGAATACAAATTTAAATTTGAAGTGAGACGTGCAACAATGAAATTCAAGTGAGGAGTAAAATGGCAACATTCTTCAGTTTATACTGTAACTATCTCACTTTAAAAAAAAAAAAAAAAAAAAAAACAAAACCAGAATATATAAAGTGATACACAGTGCTTGATTTTTAGGTAGTTAATTATACTCTGTAAGCACAGGGGAAGAAATGTTCAAGAATTCAATAACCCTACTATGAAGTCATTATTATAGAGATTTTTAAACACAGTGAGTTTCAAGTAAACAGCTGGTTACTACAAAATGCCTTTTTTTTTCCCCTTGTGAGCATGTGTATGCAAATATCCCTAACACTGGACAAAACCAGCCCAAATCTAAATCACTACAATTTCAACAAAAATCAATATTTCAAATTAAAAGAAAATTTAGCAATTTCTAATCAAATTATACTGATAAGATTTTTACATGTCATAAAATGACAGTCTTCAAGACTAAGTGACAATCTAAAAATGAATCAAAATTGTTTGATCATTTTTAGATCTCATAAAATCAGTATATGAATGGTCTGCTGCAAAAAGCATAAGGAAAAATTACTGTGCAATCTCAAAATCCTGGGAAGTACTAAGGATACAGAAGACAACCTGCTTTTAAAAGAAGATAAATGGGACATATTTAGTCTGGGGCAAGGAACAAAAGAGAAGAAATAAAGGATGGTCTGGTATCAAATAAACATGGGATAGGTGACACGTTCACTTAAAAATAATATTAGGCTGTCTTGGAAAATAAAGGACAGTGAAGAAAAGGGTATGAGTGTGTTGGATCCAGGGTACCTTTATAACTACTTTCATTTTATCCCCTATTTAAAATAAACTATTCTATACCTTCTACATTATGGCCGTGAGTATAGTTTCTGTCATACGCTTTCTACCCTGGCCAAGATATTGATCAAAGAGCAGCCCAGCTTGTCCTTGGAGCCACTACTGAAAATACAAGGGAAGGAAATAGCATATAAATAGCATATCTAAAGGCAGCTGAATATTAGACAGTGGAGCTCCCACTCTAAATGGAATGATCGTATCGAGATACAATGCAGAGTATAAAAACATTCTTCTTTTAGAGATGGTCCTATTGAAAAAGTAGCTTATATAGTATCTGACTGTCTGTCCTAGTTATGCTGTCTCATTTCCCAAATATATTTGAGGGTCAGCCTAAATGCAACCTGGGGAAGTCTTGTATTTTTTTCCATCAGATTCTCATACAAAGCTAAATTTCATTAAACCTTAAATCTGTTTATTTTCCAATTCAGGCTACAGTATATTTGCTTTTGTCTCAAGCAATTTTTCTAGACATTACAAAATACTATAACTGCTGCAATACTGCTCATTTCCTCTTACATTCTTGAATGATCTTTGATTTATGCTAGATTGCTTGCTAAAATATCCTCAGTTACATCTTCCAAATTTGCATTGTTAGCACTGAAAGAGTTCTGAAGCAGAAACACGAGCCCTTCCCATCATACTGAAGAACTGCAGAATTTCCTCAATGAGCTGAAAGATGCAGGAGTTTTGTATCATTTCACCTAAAAACTGCCCTCCTCAGTCTTCTGGGAGAACAACATCAATAGAATCACGTGTAATACTTTGTACAACATACACATACAATACCATAACTATTAAAGGATTTTAATTCTTTGGATTTTGAACATGCTTTCTGTTATAAATGAGTGACCAGGGAGGAGTTTCTGATAGAGCAATCTTAGTTCTGGCTCAGCAAGTCTTCACTTTTGTCTGCTCCTGCTTTCACTCTCTCAGATGCAGTGATTGACACTTTAATGGTTCATACAATAGAAGTCCTCTTCAAGCTTTAGCAGATGCCAGCATATAAAAACAAATACATTTACGTAGTGTAAAAAGTTTAGAAGAGTTATAACTTCTGCAATCTTAGCTCAATTCTACCACATTTAGATAAGCAATAAAGGTAAAAAATGTAATATCCTAGAACACTTTCTTCTCATTTTGAAATGGTTCTAGATAAGGAAGAGAGCAGTGGTAAAAATTATCTTTGTATGTTGAGGTGTTTGTTTCTAAATACGAAATACATGTACTGCTTTCCATTTTAAGCACCATGTTATAATACAGGTAGACAACCTGATAAAAAATGAAACTAAATTCTCAGCGAGGCAAGTAACGAGGTGAAACTATCCAAGTATAACCTCTTCTGTGCCATGCACACGCATATCCATGCTCTGTAAAATTACACGAGAAGAGACATTTTCTTTTAAAAAATCTTTTTCTCATTGTTGTGAGATACAAATACAAATATATGAAAATAAATAATTTTTCAGCACATTTAAATATTGGAACTGATGAGGCTAAACCTGCCAGATGACCTAGCATGTAAAGCTTTCAAAAATCACAGGAGGGTTGTTGCCTTTTACAGAACAACAATAAGCTCTCAAGCTGCAGGGGGCTGGTGTGCAACATTCTCAATAGCCAATGACATTTCGTGGTCGCAGAATTTTTAAGCCTTTATTTGGCATCCTTGAGAAACAAAAAAAGAAAGAAAAAAAAAGAAACCATAACTACATGATGTTTTTATTTAAAAGGCAACTCTACTAGTGAAAAAAGTAGCACTTGAACTATAAAGAACCAGGCATTGGCATATGGCTGAAATGCATTTATGAGCACAGCTGTGCTTGCACACCAAAAAAACCTGAAGCTGGATGCTGTTTTACATGATAGATATGTGTCATGCCAGCCACAGGAAACAGCATGAGAAAGAAGGGCTGGGGACAAGGCTTTGAAGGCTGCTGGGGAGAAACTGGCTCTGTGCAGAGACAGGAGAGGCAGTTAAGAAGTCTGAAAAGCAGTAATGCATTCATCTTGCAACTAACAAACTCGAGAAACATTAATACAAATGAAAAACTAGGATTTTTAACAGAGCCTGTGAGTGCTTGTGTCAAGGAGGCACTAAGGGTGATGAGCAGAAGACAAAAACAGAAGATTACAGGGGGCAGCTGGAAAGGATACAAATAACAAATTAAGTGTGTGTTTTATAACAAATAGTGTTTTAAGTCAGCTCTGTTTTCACATATTTCAACATCTGTATCGGATCAGCAAGGATCAGCTACTCTTCCAATCCCATCTTATTTATTTTTGATGTACTATCAAAAGAGGATGCTTTTTAAAGCTTTTTATAAGAAGAGCTTAAATTAATACTCTATATAGGAAAGAAGTAAGTAATTACCAATGGGTTTGAGGTATTTTGCGGCAATATGGGGACAGAAGCTGGTGAGAGGTATTATCCTGACCAGAGACACCTCTGCTTCACAGAAATTTGATCTCCTAATTAGCACAAGTGTTAGATCATATACAAATACTACAGCAGACATAAAAAGGCACTTTTACAGTCATTCTACTGTTTGCTTATTATTTCCTAATAGCTTTGCCTATCCCCAGTTCAGAAACATTTTGCTTACCACCTTTATCCTTCATTTCGAGCTGCTTTCATATACTGGAGTTTTAAGCTTTTTAATCTTTTTGAGCTTTTTAAGACTCAGATATCCTAAATATATACCTTTTTATACTGCCTAACCTAAGAACAGGATCAATTTTGCAGCACCTCTGAGGATTTCAATAGCACAATATGTTGCTGTTACTCATGGCTGGAAAACAGTGTACAAGCATCAAGAAAATGTGAAATTCTTCTGCTTTGCAATTCTGGAAGAGCTCCAGCTGTAACAGTAATACTCATGAGAGGATGAAGAACAAATTTCATGGCATTTTGGCATAGCTCAGTCCTGCCATAAGCATTCACAAAACAAAAACTTAACTAAGCTGAATTACCTTTTTAAAAACAAAAACAGTGGTGGAAGGGATTAATTGATACTTCAGAAAAAAAAAAAAAACAATCCTAATCACCCCCAGCTNGTACAGGCAGACACAACTCTTCATACTTTGGTGTCAATGATGACATAAAAATCCAGATGCAGTCTCAAAGCACCTGCATACTAATTTTTTTATAAATAAAATTAGCAGCTTTCCTATACTATAAATATATATCCAGCAGTATATATTTATATATTTATATACTATAAATATATATCCAGCCTGAGTAACAGGCACAGAAATTGTGAGAGTCATTATTTTCAGATTTGAATTCCCAAAGCTAAACCACACAATAAAATTAAATCAAGCTGAGCATTAGGCAGAATTGATAACACTCTGTACTTCATGCCCAAGCCTTTGGAAGGCTGGGAGAATATTGTTCTGAGACGTGACAATCATCAACATGACCCTCTTCAGACCTTAAGTAACATCCACTCGATTCCAGGTGGTATCTCCAGCCACTAGGCTATTGGTCAAGACTACTGGCAGCACAGTCACATCTATACTCCGAGTATGCTATTCAGTCTGCAAGCTGATTCGTGTCCTGTCTCTTGTCTGTAGTCTCAGAGACTGAGGAGGGATCATTCCGTACCTCAGTTATTCTAATTTCCCAAACTTGTTTATTCTACATCTGATCTAGACAGAAAAATATTAAAATAAAAAGGGAGCTCTACTGTCAAGACTAACCAACAATTTTCTGCTCTTATTAACCTTCAGTCAACAGTACAGTTTGCTTCTGGGTCCACTAAAATCAACTGCTCAGCTTTTATTTTTTGCATTATGGTTAGGACACATTTTACATGCAATTTTACTTGAAATGCAAGCTTAGAGATCATAAAATCATCAGAAAATTAAGAAAAATGTTTAAGATTTTTGTACTGTATCTGTGCTATTTTGTCTTTGTTGAATAAATTATGTTGGTTATTTCATTTTCAGAATTCGGGTAAAGAACACAGTCCAATACAGGAGTAAGTCAGAATGCGAAACATTAAATAATTATATTATAAAAACGTACCAACACACATAATACATAATAGTATGTATTTGATGNAAAAAAGGGAAAAATGATAAATCAAAAAAAAAAAAAAAACAATCCTAATCACCCCCAGCTTTGTACAGGCAGACACAACTCTTCATACTTTGGTGTCAATGATGACATAAAAATCCAGATGCAGTCTCAAAGCACCTGCATACTAATTTTTTTATAAATAAAATTAGCAGCTTTCCTATACTATAAATATATATCCAGCAGTATATATTTATATATTTATATACTATAAATATATATCCAGCCTGAGTAACAGGCACAGAAATTGTGAGAGTCATTATTTTCAGATTTGAATTCCCAAAGCTAAACCACACAATAAAATTAAATCAAGCTGAGCATTAGGCAGAATTGATAACACTCTGTACTTCATGCCCAAGCCTTTGGAAGGCTGGGAGAATATTGTTCTGAGACGTGACAATCATCAACATGACCCTCTTCAGACCTTAAGTAACATCCACTCGATTCCAGGTGGTATCTCCAGCCACTAGGCTATTGGTCAAGACTACTGGCAGCACAGTCACATCTATACTCCGAGTATGCTATTCAGTCTGCAAGCTGATTCGTGTCCTGTCTCTTGTCTGTAGTCTCAGAGACTGAGGAGGGATCATTCCGTACCTCAGTTATTCTAATTTCCCAAACTTGTTTATTCTACATCTGATCTAGACAGAAAAATATTAAAATAAAAAGGGAGCTCTACTGTCAAGACTAACCAACAATTTTCTGCTCTTATTAACCTTCAGTCAACAGTACAGTTTGCTTCTGGGTCCACTAAAATCAACTGCTCAGCTTTTATTTTTTGCATTATGGTTAGGACACATTTTACATGCAATTTTACTTGAAATGCAAGCTTAGAGATCATAAAATCATCAGAAAATTAAGAAAAATGTTTAAGATTTTTGTACTGTATCTGTGCTATTTTGTCTTTGTTGAATAAATTATGTTGGTTATTTCATTTTCAGAATTCGGGTAAAGAACACAGTCCAATACAGGAGTAAGTCAGAATGCGAAACATTAAATAATTATATTATAAAAACGTACCAACACACATAATACATAATAGTATGTATTTGATGTTTAAATGGTGATTCCCACATCTTAATAAGATATATAGGTGTTCCTCAGATTCCGAAACTATGCTTTGGAATCTTAATAGAAGCATGACAATACAGTCTACTGCTTCAGGCTTTAGTTCACACACAGAGTATCCTCCTTCCCTTAAGCAACAGTTTACAGAAGTTTTATACTCTGTGATGTGTAGAAGAAGTGAGGCACACTTCTTCTGGGAAGGGAAAAAAATGACCCTAATTTATTGACCCATCCTTCAAGCTGAATAAGCAAGAAAAATTGAAAGAACATATAAATTCATGGGTGTTTTGCACTGTGTAAGAGCCCACCTAGGAACATTCCTGAATGTTCAAAGGGGTATTCTGATCTCATACAAACACATTGCTAAGCTAACTCTTCACGATGTCCTGCCTAAGGTACCCGTAAAGTGCAGGGGAAAATAATGGGGAGGAAGGTATTCTTAAGAAATTTCTGAAGCTGCTACACACCAGAGGCAAGGAAAACAGTTGCAAACTGTTGTGTCCTATGCTGTTTCTTCCTAGGACAGTAGATAAGGGAAGGGGAATTTCATTATTCTCAAAAATCCTGCTGAAGGTGGATATTTCTATTTGCTATTTCATTTGGCACTAGTCCTTAACGAAACATAAAATTTCTGTACCTAAGGCTGAGCAGTCAGTGCTATCTCATCCTAATACTCAAAAGATAAAGTTCATAGTTTGAAAACACAGGTGTTCTTCCTTCCAGTAGCAAATATAAACTTCTGCTCACTTTTTTGGATTCAGTTACTTGTAGGAACATCAAATACAGAGGAAAGTCCTAAAATCCTTCTCAAAGTTTAGCTCATGTGAGCTAGCACATTTTATTTTCTCATAGCATCAAAACTGAAAGAATAACTGTTAATAATTAATCTTTTCTCCACAAGACTATCATCATTCTCTATTTCTCAACATATTTCTATATCTTATGTGTTCATTAGGAAATAAACAGAGCTTTTCAGACTCAGAGAAAAAATTACTGAATGGATTTTAGTGATTATAGTATAGGAATGTATCTATTACAGGTATGAAAGAGGATTCTCTAAATGTAGCCCATGTCAAAATTGCACTGCTTTGATGTTTAGATATTCCCTTCAACTGTCAGCTGGAAGGCTTATTGCAGATTTCTACTAAATTTCATTTGAAAGGGACAAAGTAGCATCAGGAATTTTCAAATTATTTTTGTACAATAACAAAAAAAAAGATAATTCATTTTAGAAAAGCATGAAATATATAAATTAAAAACTCCGATATGTTGAAATACAATGAAAAACATGAAAGAATGCAGCTGAGTATTAACAGAGAAAATACAGTAGACATAATGTCTCTGACACAACTAATGCTTATTTATCCTCAAAGCATTATTGTGTGAAGAATGAAAATAACATTCAAAATCAATTTTAAAAACCATATAATTCACATTAATCAACCATTAAAATAATATTATCTTGATTAGAGATAATTTTTCATTATTATATTCCCCAATTTACTACATCAGTAACCAGTACCTCATAGCTGCTGTCAAAATTAAGCTTAATTTCTATCTTGTTTAAAGTGGCTAAAAATGGTCTCAAAAATAAAACTTGCATAGAAATAATAACATAGCTTAAGTAGGTCTATATTTTGCTAGAGAAAACCTAAATTCAGCAGATCTTTCCTTCTCTAGAGCCCCATGTCACCATAGTTAAGAAATGCTGATCCATAGGCTGATCCATTGAGGTGTTGATGGAATGAGGGTCCCTTTCTCTGATGCAGAGTGTCCTACTACAGAAAGGACATGCAGTGGGAATGCAGTTCCATGCACTCGGCGAGCATGCAGGAATTCT
Source organism: Platysteira castanea (assembly GCA_013397175.1). Lineage (NCBI taxonomy): Eukaryota > Metazoa > Chordata > Aves > Passeriformes > Platysteira > Platysteira castanea. The sequence continues at coordinate 278,505 of VYXC01011437.1, forward strand.
TATGGCTATGATTTGGGTAAGGCAATGCAGTAGAGAAATAAAGGACAGCGGCTGAGAGACAGAGGGCAGACATACTGCCAATAAGGGTGACAATACCACGTCTATTTGAAGAGCAGATGTGAACCACAAAGTTGAAATATTATTTTAGAAAAGCATTAGTTAAAAATATACCAAATGAGCACAAATTAAAGAGCAAAGAAAGACACAAACAGATTGGTTTCCTTTTTCTGCAACCAACCTTGATAAAGAACTCATCCCCTTACATAACAAGATCTGTGGCAGCTGAAATTCAAGTAATAGATTGGACAATGGTGGTAAAATATGAATGGGTAATATAATGCAGTCTAATCAGTTCTGGTTATAGTCAAAAGCAATGCTGTGGCATAACCACGGTAACAAAGTGCTACTTGTATAAAAGCTGAGTTCAGGGCAGTACTGACTGTTCTGCATACCAGTGCTAAATTGCTGTTGTGGAAATATCTTACAAGTATCATTTTACAATGGTTGTCTCTTTGCCATAGTTTAAAATGAAACATAATGAAGGCATTCAAACACTGGATATGCACAGAAGAATATATCATATGCCATATACTCTTTTCTTCGCTACACATGTTCTGGGCTCAAGTAACTGGTTATTTGTAGCTGTATATCCATTATTGCAACATGAATCTAACACAAATAAATTTTTTATCCTGATCAAAGGAAAAAAAAATTTCTCCTTAATGCACATTACTGCTTATTATTAACTTTCATCCAAGTTTGAAGCTTGCTTTCCATCATGATATTAACACCTTCAAATAGAAGCCTGAAATCTGGAAACATAAAATATATTCAGGTGGTAAAGAACTTTTCTTTCCTTATGGACTTCATGTATTTAGAGGGGGCTTTTTTGTAGCCTGTTGAAATACTAACAATGTCATAACTGTCATTTATCTCAAGGGACACTACTCTGTAACTTAACAGAACTAAACTTCAAGTTTTTAAGCTATTTCAGACTACTAAGACAGACTTTTCTACAACATGATGAACTTAAAGAGAACGTGAAAAAAGTTTATCATTCATTAGATGTGAACAGGTACATGAATGCAGAACTGATTCAACTTTCTCATAAACAGAAGTGAGGAAAATGTATTAAAAGCTAAAGATTGGTGTGGCCAGAAGCAATGACCAAGAATATTACATTTAATGGAAAATGTTGAGATCTGAAAAAAATGCTTTGATTTTATATTGCAATTACACCTTGTGTAAAAAAACAACAAAAACAAAACACCGTAACAAACACAGAAAATAAAATAAAACTAAATAGAGTAGACAAGCCTGGAATATTAACAGCCCAATAACAGGTTATTCAGCTGTTATGTGACAGGTTGGTTCTGAGCTGAACTGGCAAACCAAAATAACAGTTTTCATCAGCTTTCCCTTATAGCTCTATGTAAATATACTTTGTTTTTAATATATTGTTCTTGTCTCATGCTTTTGCATATTGAGGACATATTTCCTAGTGCTTTCTGTCTTGTACCTGTAACAACAAAGAAACAAGACTGTGCAGCTCCAGAGACCTCCAGGCCAGTAGATCCTGTGATGGACATGGGGTGGTGGGTCAGCCATTTCGAGCTGCATCCATTTTCAACACTGACTTCAGAAAACTACTTCTCTTTATAACTACAACTAACTAAAACAGAAACCAGCAAAACGTGAGACATACAGATAAATATTTGCCAGTAGCCATTTCTGATCATAATAATGCTTCTCATAATTTTAAATTCACTCAGGAAGAGAGGTCAAAATAAAGCTGTACAGAGATAGAGCTAAAGAGACATTTGAAATACACTGCACTCAGCATAAAAAATAAAATGTGATTAATATACTCCTTTAAAGAGAACGCAAAAGGAATGGGAACATAAAAGACTTTATGATTAGTTAGAAGGAGAACAAGTCCAGCATATTTTTGAAGGACTGGGGGAGAGCAGGCTTGTGATGTGTGGGCAGTGTTCTCACATAAATAACATTTCAAAGAATCCAAAGGAATAAGAGAGAAAAGACTCTGGAATCCAATACTGAATTCTGTCCAAAACCACACAACTGCATACACAGTTGTGGTGACCAGCGCAGTATAAAAATTATGCGTATCTCACATGAAAAGATGTAAGAAATGGAACAAATAATATTGATTTGTGAATTTGCAAGGCAGGGAAACGCAGTCCAAATCTCATCATCTCCCATAATGTTGTCTGTTGCATTGGTGAAGATGAAGCTATTAGTCTGACAGGAAAAAAAAGTTTTTAATTTTAATTTGGACAAAGATGCATAAGCAAGTCTCTAGCCAGGATAAACTTAACTGGATTTTAAGACTCTAAACAGGTGACATTGGGAGAATATTATTAAAGTACATTCATGAAAAACAGACTGGAAAAATAAAGTTCATAAAATCACATCAGTTGGAAAGTACTTCTAGAGGCCTCCTGGTCCAACCCCTTCCTCAAAGAAAGGTCACCTTGTATCAGCTTGCTTAGGCCCACATTCACTGAAGTTCTGAATACCTCCAGAACTGAGGTACTGCAAGTCCACAAGCTGGAACCCTGTTCCAGTATTTACCAGTCTCATGGTGAAAAGACAGATTTATCAAGCGTGTCACCTCTGAAAAGTACTTTCATTCTGTCATGAATCTTCTCAATACGGATCTCTCTCTACAGTGTAAGCATTAGTGTTTTGTAATCTTTGGATTCCGATACAAGGGCACCTAGTTTCCCTTCTTTGTTTTTTTTTTGGTCTCAAGATACTACACTTTGTGTAAGCATTTGTCCCGTAACTTTGAAAGTAATGTATTCTCTTTCCCTGGAGAAAACAGTAAGTTTTATGAAATTGAGCTTGCACTTAAAGAAAGGTTTATGGTTAGAGATGGACTTGATGTTTTCCAGCCTAGGGGATTCTGTGATTCTGTTATAGGCAATCTAACTTTGTTATTGCAAGTTACTGATTGTTATAGGCAATAACTTTGTTACTGTTATTGTAAACGTCCTCTTATTGGCGCCTGAGAAAAGCCTAACTCCATCTTCCCAAAGACTTACAGAAGTTAGGCAGTTGTAGACAGTAATCAGGTCCTGCAAAGCCTTAAATAAGCCTTAAAAGGTGTCTCAACTGCTTCTTTTATCTTTTCTGCCCCAGACCCTCAAGCGTCTTGATGGCCATCCTCTGCTCTTTGCTCCAGTATGACATCTGTCTGGTACTGGGGAACCCAAAGTTAGGCCCAGCCCCCTAGCGTTGGTCTCAAAGCTGTCAAACAGGGGAGAAGGATTACTGCCCTCCATCTCCCAGCTGTGCCCTTGCCCCTACAGCACCAGATGCTGCTGGCTTTCACTGCTGACAGCCCCAGGGTGGCTCCTGTGCAGCTTGCCCTTGTACCTCACAGCCATTTTCACAGAGCTGCTGCCCAAGCAGGCAGTGCCTAGTGTGGACTCTTCCTAACAACACCTAGATATCATCACATTAACCTGTGTCTTCTAAATGGCAAGATGAAACAGCTGAGGGAGAAGTTTAAGTACATCTTGCAGTTCATAAAGACTCTGTCAACACAAGAGCACCACATTTCAAAATTACAGATTCGGCAGTTGAAAGATTAGAACTGCATCAACATTGGCAATATTAGAGGTGAAACCACAGCTTATAAACAAACCCATCTGAAAAGGAAGATATTTTTGGAGAGAATTGAAGCAAAGATCAATAAATGTGGAGAGCAAATATTTACTCCTATGAGCCAATGAAGCAAGTTCCAAGAGTAAAACAGGGAAAACATTTGTGCTCAATTAACCCCTTTTATGGACAACACTCTTCTTGAAGCTATGACTGCCAGCTGAGACCATCAGCTGTGGGCTGGGAGCAGAACCTGACCAGCAGAGACCCAGCAGAATGGCTGAGGGTTTTTTGTTTTCAAGTTTGTTTGCTGCAATGAACACACTGAGAGAGTACATTTTTTATTCCTGGCATCCTCTACTTTTACATTTGTAAAACACTTGCGTGTTAACTATTCAAAACGTACCAGCTGTTAGGAGACCCAGCAGGAAAATGACCCTCTGGAGCTTGCTATGTGTCTCCCAGATCATGCTCAGAGGCAAACTGCCAGAGAGGAATGGTTTGCCATACATTTACAGTGACACCTTGAATTGGGCTGGGTACAAAACTATTTTAATTTTAAGTTTGAACTGAAAATAGAAATGCACAGGTCTCGACCATATCAAAACAACCCGCAGCCACGCCCTCCTTTTACTCAGACAAAAAGTTGAAAATATTTTTTGAGCAAAGGACGGCAAAACTGCTTCCAAATATGCCTGAAGTAGTGTTTACTTTCTGCATTTATTTTCTCCATGTTAAGGTAGACAGAGCAGAGTGACCTACGTTAGGCCAAAAGTCTTAAGTATTTCTCTGTCAAGCCTGCGTCTAATATCAACTTTTTGCTAAAAAGAATCAGCTGTAAACACCATCTCAAATGTCCTTTAAGTCTAAGCCTGTGCCATCCTTAACATTGCTGAGAAATATATGAGCTCAAAGTTAGGATCTTCCTCCTGCTTGTTATTACTGTAAATAATTTAGCCAAAGCTAAAATAATTTCAATTACATTCTTGTAGTCATTTTGCATCTGAAGGTGTCATTTATTTGACAGATTCAGACCAACAATGATTAAAATTTTTATTCATCTGAGTCTCTTTGCACACACAAAATAAAATAGGAACAAAATGTCTAGCCATGTGATTTGGGAAGGAAGACTTACCTTTTTTTTCTTTTTTTTAATTTACTCTTTCTGAGTCTTTATTTTCTGCTTAAATCTCTGGTAAGAAAAAAGCGTGTTTGTGTATACTCTGGGTAACTTTCAGGTTCATAATGACACATTTTACCAGGTGTTTCCAAGACTAAAAGTCCTCAGGATATCTGCACTAATTATTAGCAATTTTAGCAATTAATATTAATGTGTTTCAAAAATTAACCTAGTGATCTTGCTGTGCTGACGGGTTAAAAAAGGTTATAGTTCACAACATTATATTTTATCACTATAAAATCTAGAGCATCTCCTCAAGTTTCAGATGATGTCATGGTATTATTCTTCATCTCAAAAAATTAACAAACAACCTTCCAAAACTGATTTAATAAGCACAATTTTTTTAAAAATTTTTTTTCAAGTATTATCTCAATCTGTCATATGCTATCTCATGCTGAGTTCTTTTTTCACTTTTCACTGAGGGCTACTTCCCACTCAGCCAGTTTTATAGGAATAGTTTTAACAGAAGAATGGCAGTCACACCCAGACAAGCAGCAGTGTGGACACATTTGCAAGTTTCAAGTTCAGTTTTCATCAGAAGTTTATTTAGTCTTGATGGAGATGTGTATAAATGAGACAGTAAAGCTGGAAAATCTCCAGAGCAGCTGAGCAACTTGCTAAGGAACTGGAGCATGTGCTGAATCCTTTATAACCCCGCCTGGTACCTGTCCTGCAAAATATAGTCTGCTCAAAATACCACAGGAAAAGGCTTTGGTCTAATTACTGAAATACTTGTTACAGCTTCATATTAGAAATAAAACACACTAATATGTAGAAAAATATGGGCTTTTTCTAAGGGCATTAAGAATAACATTGCTTCAAATCAATCGGTTTGGGGAAAGTTGACCCTGAAACAATTTTAAAAGCAGCAAAAGAGTTGAAGTATTTTCAGTCTTCGAAGAAGCCAAAATGAGTGAAGGCATAGAGTTAAGGAGAAAAGTAAGTGGTTTTAAATACTTTGCAATCATACATCAAAATACTAAACTAAGACCTGCTAGTTTGTCAGTATGATGATGTCAAAAAAATTTGACCAGGAAGCCCTTTGGAAATGTCAACCACTTCATGTCAAGGTATTCTTGAATCAAAAATGCTGTAAAGAACTATATTATTGTAGTAAATAAAAAAGAAGAAGAAATGTCACAAGTGTAGTATCACAAATTAAACAACTGCACAATGTTCTCCTTTCACTGAGAGGTCTAAGATTAAATTCTGATACTCAGTTGTTTCAAGCTTATTGCTTTGTAATGGAACTACTAAGAAGTATAGGAGTGAAAAAGATGTTCCATATTCTGTCTAAGTGCAAGAAGACTGACTCAGCTCCCTTGATTTCATTCAATTTCAATTCACTTGTCTCCAAATGAAATAATCCCAATATTCTCAAAAAATTACAATGAGATCATTAGGCTTTATCCAGCAGATAATTCAAAAGTGACTATTTTTTTAGAATATTATTTTTAAGTTTCAGAAGCTCCCTCTTTCCAGGAAGGTTAATTACTCTAATGTGTTTATCTAGTTCTCTAACAGTAATACCCTATGTCACTTTAAAAATAGGGCAGATTAAACAAATCTCTTTACTTGTCCTGTAAAAATATTGGTTGTGGTTTCAAATGCACTTGCCTAAGCATGCCATTAATGGCTTGTCTTCTAAAACATTAAGGTATATGTAACTATAGCATTATGTTCTTCATAAACCCTGAGGCAATGTTGAAAGAAGATAAACAGCGACTTAATTCTAACTGCTATTGCCTAAATCTAAATGTGCTCTGAACAGATAAGATCAAAATTAAGCAATACTCAAGATCTGCTTATGCAAAGCAATATGCACTTGCTAAATTCTACCACAGATTATGTCTGCAGATTTAACATTTTTAAACAGGAAACAAAGTGTACAGGTATGAAAAAGAAAAGTATTTACAGATTTTAAATATTTAGCTATGTTGTGCAAAGTGCTGTATGGTCTTATTGTCACAGAGCACAGGTTCTTGCAGGATCAAGCCCAAATCTAACATCTAAATAACCCAGTGCTTAATATGCATGCCCAGCTTTTGCTGAATTGAACTAATTCCTGTGCATAATCTTAAGCACAGTCCGGGGGTCAGGAGTGGGGTGCCCATCACACCAACACTTTCTTATGAAAAATGCTCAATTCTGACAGGGGAGGGGCCACCACTTCTGCTGGAACTGTTCTTGTCCCCATAAGGAACAGCCTGGAAAGGGGATAAGAATGTTTGCTGATAAGATTAGTTAGGGCAATAAGGGCAAGGACCTTAGAAGAATGCAAAAAGACATTGAAATGAGGTAGAAAATAACAGAATAATTTCTATTTCAGTATAAAGTGACATACAAGGTTAAAAAACGTCCTAACTTTTATATCCAAGATGATGAACACTGAGCTACCTGTTCCATAGAGGCAAGAGCTTGGGTGATGGTAGTGATGGAATCATAGAATCATCAAGGTTGGAAAAGACCTTCAAGGTCATCCAGTCCACCCATCTGCCCAGCACTGCCCCTGTAACCCCTAAACCACTAAACCATATCACCCAGTGCCAGAGCCAGATGCCGCTTGAACACCTCCAGGGATGGTCACTCCACTACTTCCCTGGGTTACCTATTCCAATGCCTGACCAGCCAAACAGTGAAAATATTTTTCTGGGATCTGACCTGAATCTCCCCTGTCTGAGCTTTAGGCCATTTCCTCTTTTCCTCTCTCTGTAGGCACGGTAGGAAAGACCGCCACCCACCTCACTACACCCTCCCTTCAGGCAGTTGTTGAGAGCGATGAAGGCCCCCCCTAAGACTCCTCTTCTTGAGACTAAACACTCCCAGCTCCCTCAGCCATTCCTCATCAGACATGTTTTCTAGGCCCTTCACCAGTTCTGCTACCCTCCTCTGGACGTGGTCCATCCCATCAAACTCCTTCTGGAAGTGAGGGGCCCAGAACTGGACACAGCACTCGAGGTGTGGCCTCTCCAGTGCCCAGTGCAGGGGGACAATCCCTGCCCTGGCCCTGCTGGCCACACTCTTGCTGATCCAGGCCAGGATGCCATTGGCCTTCTTGGCTAGCTGGGCACACCCTGGCTTATGGTCAGCTGCTGTCACCAGCGCTCCCAAGCCACTTTCTGCCAATGAAAGAACAGCCTAATGTTCAGCTCTGGTCAAAAAAAGCATATAATATGTTTTACTTTGTTAAGAAAGAAATAAGAGACTAAAACAAAGATTACTGTTCTGCAGTATAACCTCAAGCTTTCTTGCATCTTAGGTATTTTTCCCTGAATTGGAGAGAGAGTGCTCAGGATGCAAAAAGAGTTGCTTTCTAATATCCATTGTCCACTATCTTACATAATCAGAAGATTTCAACTTGCTAAACAAAGTAACTGGATTGCTATTAGCAATACAAGAAAAAAAAGTAAAAACAAGAGTCTCAGTGAAAAATTGTTTTGAAAATGAATATCTTTACCTTAAACACTCAGCGATTATACTAGTCACATTTTTCATTTTATATAGCAATTTTCATTTGTTTTCTTTTGGAAATAACTGAATTAAAATAAATGTTCTTATGAAAAGCAGACAGAAGTTACTCTTAGGGGAAAAAAAAAAGACCAGTAGATGGACAGTATTGATTTTGACAAGGGACAAACAGCAAAACCTCAGTCATTTTACTATGATAATTTTATAGGATGCTGGAAGTTTTCCAGAAGTAAACATCTACATTTTTTCAGATTAATTTTATTGCATGTGTCCATAAAATTTTGATTTTGTCTTGAGCCTCTAGGCACTAAGACAAATAGTAATGACCTTGGAGGTTACAGTGATATCTCAGGGGGTGAGCTACTGGAATGCAGATTAAGTTATTAATAGCAGTTATTAATTCTATTATGATAGTCCCTGCAAAATCTAACTGAACACAACTGTACACAACTGTATTTTACAGACAAAAAAAGAAAACAGTCCCTGCTCAAGAAGAATTCAAGATCGAAAATTTAGGTAAAGCAGTAAAAATGGTCAATCTAGATTTGTTGAATCCAAAGTGAACTAGAATGATGCCAGCAATAAGTTTATCAGAGTGTGTGGAGACTCATGTTTCTACCCACATAGGAATTAGAAAAGAAAAACTGTTGGGGAACTGGAGTCAAAACTGAATAGAAGATGGGAAGTACCCCATTCCTGGAAACCTCTGTGCTCTCCAGTAGTGCCAGTAGCCTTTGACGCACAGATTGCCTTCATTTTCCCCCAACTGCCTCAAGATATCCTTGCAACAGCCTCCTCAGCACCAGAGCATGTTTTCAGGGTATGATGCTGTCGCAGGAGAAATACAGACTATGACAGCATCCCATGGAGAAGGAGGCATCACCGTAGGGATTTGCAACCAGTTTTTATGTTTTTATTCATGACTTCAAACACTGAAGAGATTCTGAAAAGGTTGGTTAAGTGACTACATTAAAGTGGTATCACAGGGACTAAAAAGACAAGCACAGATGAATGGCTGCAGGAAGAACATTATGTCTTTACACAGGTGAATACTGACAAATAATTTCAGGGAATATTAACCTTGCTTTTCTGTCAAATCCATTGCAGTTCTATTCACAGCCGTCTCTTTGTATTGCAGGAATAATTTGCCAGCATAGGGCATTTTAAATTCATACTAGAGAACACTAGAAAACAGAATTGTTATTTATAGCTGGGAGTACTTGTACCAGAAATATGACTGATTTTTTTCCTGGCCAGGAAACACAAGAGCACGTGACACATTTATTCAGTAAAAATCAGCTGAAATTTGAAGACCAGCTTTACTTTCTGTTCCAGCAGATGAACAATTTTTTTCAAAAATAATCCAGCAAACAGTTTCTCATCAAAAAATTTGGTAAAATGCCACATAAATAGTGAACAGGGAAAATCAGTTTTGACTCCTTAATACTAATCTAGGGGGAAAATTGACAGATCTGTGTGTCAGGATCTTTAAGCAAGCAGACATGCTTACACTGTAACAAGACTGTTCTTCAAATAGCAGCAGGTCCCATTTTGTCTAGTTGTGGATCTCACTAACTCCAAATTTGCACTGCAGTGTAACCAAGCCCAGTCAGGCATTAAACAAGGAAACTAGCATTTCTGGAATAATTTATATATGGGGAAATTAGTATTTCTGGAATAAGCTACATTGAATTGAGGAAGCAACAGAGAACCCATGAATTATTCCACATGAGAGAGCTTCTAATAAAATGCATCTGAGGTAATAACAGTCTATGCTTTAACAACACAACAGTAGGCATGAAAACTATTGTGGAGTTTTATAGCTTCAGAATCTATGCTGTTGCTACTAAGACAGTGTAAATCCGTATGTATGGCTGGAAGAGGAGTTTTGGCTTGTCTCAGACAGAGGAAAGCAGATGGACACTCTACAGAGTTCTCTCTACATCTTGCACAGTTTTCTCCCTTGATATGAACAAGCATATTCCTCATCTTTTTTAATTATAATTCAGCATTGTTTAGAAAATTACCTATGCCTACTTTCAAAAACATAAAACTGTTTCCTTTTTCAGAATAGAACAGTGTGCACTTCAGTCATGTATTTGTTGCTCAAGTGGGAAGTGCAAAAGTAAAAAACATTATTGTAAGTTCACACACGATTTGAAATTTTGATTAATAAGAACATATATAAAAAGTGCATACATTACAAAAATTGAAAGTGTTAAGCAATATTCTATGATTAAATGTATGTATTTATGCATTCTGCATGAAGCCTATACTATTTGAATAGCTACACAAAATATCAACAGCTTCGCTTTCTAAATTCAAATATTCCATAGATTAGATATGTGTTAGACAGGCTTATCTAACAAAACTTTTGCCTACAGAGTGAAACCTACGTTTTCCTTTTCCTCTGCCTTCTAAGAAAATCTCAGCAGTTCCTGGCTTTAAAATAAGTGAACAGTTGCAGTCATACTCCTTATGTTTCTTTCGCTCTTAGTCAAGAAAAACAGAAGTCTACATTTTTGTGACATGATAGTGTCAGAAACATTGGTGAAAAAAACATAACTTTGACACAGACTAAATTACTGGCACTGCTCCTTCAAAGATGTTGCCAGAAACTAACCTTGCTTTTCTTATTCCTTATTAAAAATGTGCATAAAATTAGTATATAATTTCTCTGTTTTCACTGAGAGGCTTGTAAACCTTATCAGTGCCATTCCATTGACTCTACAAGTGAAATTATTAAGAAGCATGTATTTCAGCTGTGGGTACACTAGGATATGTTTTCTGTTAATTGTTCTGTACTGCTTTATAATTACGCTTGGTTTAGATTTGCTTATAATTAGTATTTTTTATTAGGCAAAATAATTCAATCTAGTTTGTAAAACTGTATAAAAATAGAAATAAGTGTATTATGGAAATACTTTGGGTGTATTGAAGAACCTCTTTACAGTGAACTGAACAGATGAATAAGGTTACCCTCGATTTGCCTCTCTAGCAGGTAACAACTCTGGGCAGGCTCCTACTGTACCCAGAACAATGTGACTTCATGTTATCCGATTAGTGAGACATCCCTCTGCAGGAATTAAGGTGCAAAAAAGGCCACATGCCAAAGTCAACAATATGGATTTTATTTAACAATGATTGTGAGGTAGAAAGAGAGCAAGAAATAGAAAGGAAAGAGAAAGGGGGAGAGAGAGCACTTCAACATAAAATAAAGTAATTTCAGGTAGGACTGTAGTGCAATTAATGAATACAGAATTTGATGAAAGATTTCTTAAGAACTTGTCAATGGATTGTGTAAGAAATGAATATCTTTGTCCTACTTAGTCGAGACAAGGGCAGAGATTGCATTATCCTCTATAATACAAAAACTGAAGCAACTCTTTGTCGCCTGCACTAGCAATTTTAATGTCCTGCTTGTGATATTGGCTTTTTCCATCTTGCAGTCTTGTGATACTCTGTTTAAAACCATTAGACTAGAATTCATCATTGGGGTCCAAGATGATGTTCAACTATTTGAATCAGACAATACTAAACCTAGATTTGATTCTCTCCAATGTCTCTTAATGAGCTAATGTAACTTTTTTAGTTAGTTCTGTGAAAATACTGATTAGTATATTCATTCATATCCATATTCATATGAAATATTTATTATTTCACTTGCTCCTCCACAAGATTGATTTTACTCAGTTTATTGGAAAACTGATGAATGATGACACTCACAACTCAGGTAACACATGTGACAAAATCTCACCTTGTATTAGGTGTCTAAGAAACTGCTTACTGTGGAGAAATCAGGACAACACACTTCAGCCAAAGTTTTCATGTTGCTATCTTCATAAATAGATTTGCTTATTGTGGTTCAGGGCTAGTTTTGTAGCTTAACAGAGAAGTGAATGGATCTCAATGTTAAATGAGGATTGAACTTAAAAAAAAATTTTACAACCAGTAACTAACTGATCCATTTTACAAAAACTCTTTATAGATGCAGTCAAAAAGTCTTGCCCTCTCTTACTGACTCAGCAGTTTCAAGCAAAAGATCATACACTTCCACTCACAGCCAAGGAATGAGCCAGCAGTAGCTCCTGTCCTCCAGTGCAAGGGACATCACAATGAAAGTGAATGAGGCAGTAAAGAGGAGAACAGAAAATAGGACGAAAAACTAGCATAGTATAAAACCATTAGAAGTCTTTTTCCTCCTATAATATTGCAACAAAGAAATCTAAACCAATACGAGCATGAAGATTCAAAACCAACCCTGCATTAAAAGCAAAGAAGCAAAGAGAGGTAAAGACACAAAATGAAAGCGCGGGTTGAGGACACAATTCGCAGTGTATCCCTGGAAGAATGGTCTGGAAGTACTCCAAGAGATCAGACTGTCTGAAGGTAGGATTACCTACACCTACATCATTTACCTGACCTGGATAGGCTCTGGATCTTGTGGAATACCTCTGGTTATTTATGTCTGAAGCACTATTTATTTCCTAAGGCCTTTTTCGTTTCCGGACCGTTTAGTTCCCATACAACCATACTTCACTTACACAATAGTGTGACCTCCACGCAACCTGTACTTAAATGCAATCTAAAGGACAACCTAAAATAACACCTAGATGATGATACCCAGTGTCAAGCAAAACACAGAAAAGTAGAAATCAACTGAATTTAAAGCATGGTATATTAGTAAATGCATCATTGAGCCTTAACTAAATTACTCTATTTAGTTTTTCAACTTTAGGTCATTTTCAGTGCTACTCATCATCAAGTCAAAACTAGAAACAGAGTAGAGAGCATGTTCCAGCATGCTCCAGAAATATCACACAATCGTGTGGTGGCAGGGATATTGTTACTTCAAATGAAATAAAATTCATTATGGTTATGAAGATCGTATAAAGCCTAAACTGCAGGATAAATTTATGAAGGCTAAAGTCCCATTAAAGCTACTGCCTTTCTCCTTAGGTTCTTCAAAGGTGATAATCAAACATCAAGATATATAAGGTTTTGTCACAGCCCATACAGTTTTATTTACTTTCTACTTGAAACAGTTTTAGTATTTAAAAACCATGCTATCTACTATTTCTCCCGATTCTCTGAAAACTCCTCTGATAAGTCTTCTCAAACCAGCCTAATGCAAACCACCAGGAATCAACACCTCACAGATTTAGAATCACAGATCATAGAATACCACGAGTTGGAAACAACCATCAATTCTAGCTCCTGGCTCTGCACAGGACAGCCTCAAAAATCACCCTATGATTTAAGAAGAGACTATTAGTGGTACTAGCTTTGAAAATAATATCACTAGCTTCTATATAATTGTTCAGTAAATTGATTTAGTTCATGATGACACAGGGGTGCCCCTATTCCAGACTGTCCCACAGGACATATTCCTGAGTCACCATGGTACAAACCATGCTGAATAGCAAAACCCTGCACTACTCTGGCCTCTGTGTTTTATATTGTCTCCCCAACCACATCTGGCTCAAGGCAAATGTATACACTTGAAGGCACAGCATTTAGGATAATTATGATTCCACTTTTGAAAAAAAATCCTTGGCACAATTAATAGCATAAATATTAGGTACCACAAGTTTTCCCCAATATATTTTTCATGGTAATTTTTATGCTTTCCATATTATTAGATTTTTATTCTTGAAAAAGCAGAGAAGGTATGAAGACCTTAAGAAGAGAACACTATTAAATAATGTAAGCTGTAATTGAAAAGTAAAAGCCAGACAGCATCAAGAGTGTTCCAGGCAGTATAATGGCTTTATCTGTTCCTGAAAATGAGTCATTCTATTTCAGCAAATGCATGGTACAATCTTAGTCTGCACAAAAATCTGTTTTGGTTTTATGTAACTCAGTAGTAGATGTGATTGAAAAAATATATATATATTTCAGATTGGGAAGCACATTTCTTTCAAAATGAAAGAACACCACTTCTTCCAATATGTTCTGGAGGAGGAGATGGAGCAAGGAGGAAGTTAAGGACTTGACAATGTTGAAATATCCCGTCTATCAATTAAAACTAAAGTTGTAACAACTGTATATATAATAATGTAAATGAAAAATAAAGGTGAAATCAAATGTTTTGATTTTGTCAAGCTAAAATAGTCTGTCTTAATTGAAGAATATTCTTTTTTTTCCCTCCTGTTTGTAAACTTGACATTATTGTATTTTGTTCTTTATTAAAGCAAAGAAAGATTTCCAAATCACAAAGTCCTTCACAAAACAGAACTGCTGAACAAGAGATCATCACACAACCCTAGCTGCTGTCGCTTAGTCACATCCTGAATTGTGTTCCTACATTCACTGAGATGTCTTTGTCAGCATCCTCTAAATGATTTTTTAAAAAACACAAAACCTTCATTCAGAGTGTACTGGAATAATAAATAATCACAAATCTGCATTAAGAAAATAATCAATATAAAATGTCATAAATAAATTCTTCCTATATTGTCCTTCCTCATGATTAGTTTGCACTCTGGATTTAACATGCATATAAGTCTTTTACCTGTGGATACATAAAGATAAATAAATTCCACTAATTTATTTTTCCACACTGACAAATTTACCTTTGATCTTAATAAATGACAAAAAATGAATTTTGAGCTAACAAAATAACATTGCCTCCTATATGGGGTGAGGAGTGGGGGATAATCAAACATTCCATGCAACACATATGAAAAATCATGAGCAATTTACAGAGTTGAATAATAATAGAGAGAAACAGAATTATTACAGTATATTGGCATTGACCATTTTCTCAGCAAAGAGCAGCTGTTAATAATAACTCTTCCATGAGCTGCCAGCACTGACATTTTAAAAGCAATTCTGTCACCAGTGGCTATAAACACCTTCGAGTAATGTGTCAAAGCTCCGGAAGGCAAATAGAGAAAAGTTAATTTTCAATGGATATGGGATGCAATCAAAAAAAATTTTTAAAAAAGGGAAAAAATAAAGGCAGAAAAGTTAATAAACATATTAGTTTCAATTTGATACTGAATTTTTGGAAAAATATGCAGAGATACCATCTGCCTATCTTTAGGAATGAGCAGGAAAGTTGTCCTCATCCCAAAAGACTCTACAGCTTCAAACAAAACACAGACATTTCTATGTGCACTGTTAACAGGTCCGAGACATTTCTGCAATGTAAGAAAAAACAAATACTGAGGCATTTCTCCTGTGGAGCCTCAAGGCCAGACCACTTATCTGAGATAAGAAATAGATGAATTATTTTCTAAGAACAAAATGGAACCACTTCAATAGACCAAAAAGGGAGTATGTAGTCATCTGATAACTGGGACCACTCACTAGGGGGTATAGGAGTGTATCCAGGCAGAGACTTTATCTGATTCTCCTGTGCTCGAGTTATCTCATTTAATGAACATTATTCTTTTTGGTATCTCTCTCTCTCTCTCCCCCTTTTTCCTCTTGCAAAGATGAAAAATATTCAGATCTGAGGTTTTTCCACACTAAAGAGCTGTCACTGGTAGCATTACTCTTTCTTTTTTTTTTTTTTCACTTATTATTATTATTTTTGGCAACATGAATTGGCATCTGCTGTGAAAGCTCACAATTTGCAGAAAATGCCAGCTCTAATTATCCTAGAGCCTTAACTTATCACTGCCAAAATGAAGGCAAGATTGGCATGCCACTTGGGTGTGCTACAATGCAAGGTCACACATTGCTACTGCTGTTACTGGAATTATCTACGGTGCATAAAAATAGCAGAACAAGAAAAGAAAATCCCTACTAATGGGCAAGGAATATTTAATCATCTGACAGTGGAATTTTCCGTTCATTGATTACCTCCCTACCACCTTCTCCCAAAGAAAATAAAAGTGTGAACACAATAACATCCAAGCCTAAACAAGTTACATACATGGAATGTAAAATTCACAACAGACAAAAAGTATTACTGATTTTAAATATGTATTTCCAAGAACTGAAGCTTGCTGGCCTTAAAACTACTCAGCAGAGTTGATATAAGTATTTTTGATATTTTTATATCAATCATGGAATTGAAAAGAAAAACTCTAATCAGGAAGCATCTTCAAGGAAATCCGGGAATTCTGCCATTCCAGTGGCAGGTATTACAGCATACAGACCCTCTGGGAATTTCCCAGTGTCCCCACCTTCCCCATATACTTATTCATGGGATTCTCTCATAATTGTATCTTGAATAAAAAGAATGCATTAATTTAAGACATTATGAAGAAAAAAAAAAAATTGAGACCAATAAAACTTTACTCGTTTTTGAAACTCTGAGAAAGCTCTTTATGAAATAGTAAGTGGCAGGTGATATGTCCCTTCAGAAATACAGATTGTTAAAAGCACTTGAAGCCTAACTTCTATTTAGAATTTTATATATTCAAATCCAAGCCTTCAAAGTATGCCATGTTTCAGCTTTGCAACCGGAAAAGTCTGTAAAATTCTCCAAAATGAAGACTGTAGGAAGCAACAATGTACCTCAGCAGAACTGAACGTTTCACAACATCATTAAAACTTGCATTTCTTTAAGAAGTCTTTAACAAATAATAAGAAACCTCATCCAAGAATAAGAGAATTCATGTTAGATACTACTCTGGAAGAAAAAAAAATAAAATCAAATAAATCAGTTTTAAGGAGCCTGAGAAATAAGACTTATGAAACAATATTATCTCAGCTGGCATTAGACAGTGCTCACAGAAACAGTAATAGAAACATGATCTGTGAGGCACACAGGCAGCTCCCCATCAGCTGCAAGCAAAGGCAACAGGGAACAAATCTACTTGCCTAAGAACTGCAGCAGTCTCAAAGCTATATAAATGTGGGGTGCATTTAACACTGGGCTTGATGTGGGCACAAGGGAGCAAGACCAGCAGAGCATCAAGAAGGGCTTGTCTCTAACAGCCTATTAAAGTTCTTAAAAACCTGCACCCTGGTAGGAACAGAGGTTGCTGTAACCCCATTGATCTTACAGAAATAAACAGGATAAAAGGATAAAGACATGTGAATACTGATGGATCAAGGATCTGTGATAGCTAATCTGCACTACAAAGAAAAAGAACATTTTAGTGATCCTGTTTGGAGACTGCTGAGTCTCAAAACCTCTTATCAATGGCCCACCTAAAAAGGCATAGAACAAAGTGAATTTGTAACACTTTGTTAAGAATGGTGCTATGGCATCAGGGGAATCACTGACAACAATTAAATGTAAGCACTGCTATATATTTAATATCATTCTGAATTGCTGTCAACTATGTCAAGGTTATAAGCCAATCTGTGTTACCCTGAGAATGGCAAACTCCACCTGATTCCCAATTTAAAAAGTGCTGACTGTCTAGGAATTAGCTGAGACAGGACAATATAACCCTGTATGTATATAACCTTGCAATGCATTTTTATATGCCAAGGACACCATAGTAAACAAGCAAAAGGGGAATCTTCAGCTGTCTACTAATTTTAGGAATTTCGGTTTTGGAATTCCACTTAGGATAATTCATACTTTACTCCTTCAAGGAATGAGGGAAAAATGTGGCAAATCAAGAACTCTGAATAGATGTCACTTTGGGGAAAAAAAGTTGTTGATGGTTCCTGGAACAGGCAAAAACACCCCACGTCACAGGAAAAGTGCACAATCACAATGCTGGATTTTAAACTGGATTTCAGTTGAAGATATTGTGAAGTTTGAAAGAAACATTAACTTACAACAGATAGAATAGAAGCCCTTCTTGATGCTAGTGCACTCAGCATGACAAAAAGTTAGAGTATCTTTACATGCCAGCAAGGACAGTGCTATGAATTACAAAGGTGTTATTCAGGGTGGAAACACATTTTGAAGAATAGTATAAAATAAAAGATATGTCATGTCAGGCTTTTCTCTGAAGGTATGCAGATTTTTTTACTCTAGCCTTTTTAATGCTATACTCTATTTTCCTGAGCCATTTTGGCTCGCTGGGTCTTCTTATACTGATTAGATATAAGGACGGCAGATCTGTGTCAATGTTAGACCACCTTTTATCATTTTTTCAGCTACCAATAGTTAATCTCATCACACTTTCAATCAGTAAGTAGATTAAGTCACCAATCTCCTACAGAGACACGCCTCTTTTATGCATTGTAATAAAACTTCACATTGAGCACTTAAGGATAAAAGGCTCATTAAAATGTCCTTTTTCCATTTGAATACTCTTTTTTCTAAACTAGTCATAATAAGTAGAAGATTGAGAGTCTACTAATGGGCCAAATCATCTGACGCTTCTGAAGTACCTCTGTCCATTTAAGAGTTACTATAATTGATTTTTAATCAAATAATTTGATATTTACATTGTGGTGTTCATCAACACTGTGAGCTGAACACTTTTCGCCATCCTCCACAGATCTATGAGAATTCTTTCAAAAAGAATAACACAGAATACATAACTGTTTCTCAGGTACAAATACTTCATCTGCAATGAGAAACATTGTGAAGACTTAGAATCATTATTTCCCTGGTACTATAGAAATATTCTGAGAGTATCATTTAAGGCAACTGAATGCTAGCAGTACCCCTGCAAAGCTCTGGCACAGTCATGGAACATGTTCTACTATTAAACTGAACAGGAGCTTTAAAATAAAAGTTTTAAAATGTCTGATTTGTTCTTCTGCTTCACATTTAAAAGAGCTTTTCAGCAGACCTATCTATTTTTCCACTTGCTAGTCAATGGGTCACCAACCCAAGTCCTAAGGAGACTCCAGAGCTTCCACCAGTAAAACAGAAAATTCTCAGATTTTCACTGGTGCCACCTCACTGAATTCAGCTGCGATAAACTCAGACACAGGATCATTGAATTCAAAATATGAAAAGGTAAAACTAAAGGAGCTCCAACTTTCTGTTCTCTCCAGGTCATGCACCTTATTTCTCCAGTAGACAAGTAAATCCTCAATGCTATCACTGGCCAGGAGCTTGAGAGTAGCTCTAATAGCCAAGCCTAAGAAAGTCCTGATTTTGAAGTGTTTGCTTTTCCGTGATTAATGGGTGTTTGTCCTCCCTGCCCAATCTTTGGAAAGAGATGGACATTTCAGATGGTGCTGCTAAGAGGTGTTAACAGGGAATGTGTATCTGCTGACAGCTAGTCAATGGGAAATGTCAAGGCTGCACTTTCTCCATGTCATGGAGCAGTCATTCCACAAAACCCACGTACAGCCTCGCTGCCTCTCCGTCAGTATGAGTGCTCCCACCTGCTCCATTAGGTGCTCAGTCTGGCACAAGGAATCAAAGCAGGTCAGGTAGGGCAGTGTTGCAGTGCCAATTTCATCCCATGCCAACCCTTCCTGAAGCTCTTCAAACCAAGGAAGGAAGGGATTATCTTCTTCGAGACATTATTGGAAGATACAGTGGACTTCTTGGGTTTGTTTCCTTTTTTAAATTAAAGCACTGCTACTATAGGGGAAAATTTGTAACAAGGAATAAATTTGATGAGTGGAACAATTCCACATTCTGTAGCTTTCATCTTGAATGGCTTGCAAAATTCCTCATTTAACTCAGCAAACACAAGTTTAGAAAGACCACTTTCTCTCGTTTCCAAGTATAACTAAAAAAAAAATGGAGCGTAAGTCTTCTTGGTATGCTTATTTGTACTAGCCTAAGTAAAAACTCACTAAAACCTGTCGTGTTTTTCATCTTCAGCTAGACTTGAGGGACATGGAGCTACTAACCAAGTAGCAAGCTCTCATGTTCAAGACCCACTGCCTGTGGGCACAGAGCACAGGCTTTTGTGCCTTCCCAAGATGACATAAACGAAGAGTGTGGGACTGAAAAGATACTGTTGGGACAAATGTCTGAGGGCCTATTTTTCAGCTGGAGGTCACTCAGTACATCTGTAGCTCCATTTGAAAATAAAATACAGTTGGACAAACTTCATCCACGTAAAACATCATAAATGTGAAAATGCTGAAAAATATTCACCAGATTTATATATCACCATTCCTAAATCATATTTTCAAGTATAAGCCATTCAGTGAAAAGAAAAATGTCAGGCCCCAAAATTGTATCTCCCTACCCTGCTAACCTACTGAATACTACACATGCAAAATGTTAAATACATGCAAATACAGAGGGGCAATGGTGCAAACACGGCACTTGCAACACTTCAGTCTCAAGTGTAGCCAACACAGCAGCCCACCTCAGCTGCTGCCTATTCCTGCCTGATGGTGTCTGTGTGTATCTGATGCTACTGATGTCCTCTAGGTAGCTAGAAACCTGCTTCTATACCTGTCCCAAACTGCCCCTAAGGAGTCCAGACAACTAAAGACTCATGAACGTTCAAGAACTAGAACAAGGCAATTGACCAGGCTTCATAAGCAGCAAGAAAATTAACTTGTAACTTACTAATTATTCAATTATTACATGATAATAATACTACTGAAGTCATGACAGAAAATATCAGATTGTGATTTCCAGCATAAATTCCTTCAGTGTACTAAACTGCCCAAACTGCCCACACATAGCAATATCTCTGTAAAAATCTGCCATTGTTTCCATAATAACAAATATAAAAAAATAGTCAAACAAAAATATTTACACATAAAATTAATAAAAGCACTATTTGACAGATTGAGCAGAAATTATAATGAATATACTTTCTTTCTTAGAAATTCAGAGAGACGTTTTCTTGTGAGGTGCCACCAGTCTTGTTTCTTTTTCACCACACTGATTCTGCTGAGTACTTGCAATGACAAGAACACAGTCAGGAGAGAAACGAATGGGGTTTTCAGTTTCCAGTGACAATGTGGGTATCAGAGTAGTGGAAGCAATTCGAACAGACCTGTGATACTACCAGCCATATCACTTGCATGTTTTCACATAACTTAAAATAAAAGATGATAATCATGGAAGGTATGACACATGAGCTGTTTGATACTGGTTTTCTAGACAGCAGCAGGTAACAAGAAGGTCTAGAAAGAAAAAGAAAGGTCTAGAAAGAAAACCATATGAGATGGTTTGCCCTCTCTTGCAAGATTTTTCTTTTTTTCCCTGTCCTCTCATCTTCCCTAGGTGCAGGATGCATAAGGGTTAATATAGTTATATAATAAGGTTAATATTTTAAAGTATATTTAGCACTGGAGCATAGAGCTAGAAGTGCACTGCTGCTTCAAGAACCTTAGGTCAAAAGATCAAAAAAGATGAAGTAAAGGAAGACTTCTCAAATATGTATAATAACCCTGCAATTCAAACTTTAAATATCTCAAGCCATACCTCTGTCATGACTCAGCAAAAAGTTATAGTTTTTTTTTAATTGGTGGGGAATTATTTTGTACTCTCAGATGAAAATCCACCTCTGGGCTAAATTTTCTAATTATAAATGAGCTGATAATCACTACTTCTAAAGACCATTATGATATTCATCATATCAGGGAAAAAACAACAACTACAAAAACAACAAAAGAACACAAATGTTTAAAGAAAGTGGAAAGAAATCCATGGGACCATGATCATAACTAATGTGGGACTTTTTAAATGAGGAGAGAAACAAAGCTCTGTACTCAAAAAATTCACAAAGAACTAAAAACTTTAATTTTACCTACTTCCTTTTGCATTTCAATGCTGAATTCACAAACCAAATATTGACCTGAGCAATTTTCATTCATTTGTTCAAAAATATGACAAAGAAACTGATTCACTACATGAGGCTGAAAGTTTAAATAAAAATATTGTGTCTATAATAAATAATGGCCTACTGTCACAGCAATTTTAAATTCTTAGCTCTAACTAGATTAATACAGACACACGTAGTTTTAAAATTACAATTTAGATGTAGACTTCATGTCTTCATGTCTTCAGCTGTTTTTCAGAACCATGTTCACTTAATACAGAGTGTGAAGGTATCTATAGATATCTTCCATAGGAGTAACAATGGGAAAGTAAAAATAAAAGGAAGAAAGCCTGGGACGTTCTACTAGAATTTGTTTTGAAAATTATTTTTAAAATAAGATATCTCTTCATGGATTTACTTCAGTGGAAAAGGTTAGTGTTGATATTACTTTTAGTCATACAAATCTTTGACACCGTCATTTCTTGTGCCTTGTAGTTACTACGCACATTAAGAATGCCCCAAAATAGACTGATTTTTTTCAAACTACTTTTAAAAGATCGAGAAATATACATATTTGTGATATGCGAGCGCAATCAGAAACATAAATAGATATCCAAAGTGGGCAAAGCTGTGTATTAAGTTACCAAAATCGACACATAGGAAACAGGAAAAAGAGAAAACACATTTATGGTAGAGGCTGGTTTTGCCCTGGGCAAAATGAATAAGTGATAGGAAAAAGACTGCTCATATGACTGATGCTGGAGGAAAAACAGTGTTTTGCTTAACTCATCTGAAAGTCCTTGCAAGAAAAATGCAAGTTATTTGTTTGAGTTCAGTATTTTAAAACTTCTTGGTAATCAAAACAAGGTTACCTCTTGCCTGCTGAAACTACATTTCAGATGCATCTTTTTTTTCCATTTCTTTGTTAAAACATACCTGACATTATATGTCCCCAGCTGGTAAACGATTCTCATGTGGGATACCTAGCTATTTTTGAGACAGATGAAGACATAATTCATGCCTTTGGTTAAGGGAAAAATCAATCATTCCGATGAGAACTACTATATGGTTTTCAATAATGTGCTTTGGAAATCCCACAGGAAGGTGCTCTTGAAAAGAGATTCATTTTAAATTATGCACAGCAGTATTTGCTCTCCAGATTCAAGCTTTGGCCATAAATTTTGTATGCCATTATCTTTAGAGTATGAACAGAAGTATCAACTCAACAGTGAAACTTACAGTTTTTAGTTGAGATATAGGACTGCTTGTTTGTCATGAATCTTTGAGTACTGCCAGTCACTTAAGGTAAACTGAGTACATAATGCATGGAGAATTAATCTGGAGACATAACAATTGTAGATACTTTAATTTTCTTTTCAGAGGTAAACAGTGATGAGTTTCTATTGAAAGGTGCAGTGGAGTTTAGAAACCTTCGTCCTTGAAGACATATTCACAGAAGTATGTACAATCACATTTGTCTGAAATACCATTGTTCTCTCATGTTTTGGATTTGTGTTGTTTCTTGGGTTTTTTTCTATTTTGTTTTTGTTTGCGTGTGGGGTTTGGTTGGTTTTTGTTTGGTTGGAGTTTTTTTTTGGAGGGGGGGGTTGATGGTCACACCTTTCCTCTGTTCTACAGGCAGTTCAAACGAACAAGGCTCATGGTTCTGGCAAAGATTACAGCAGTTACATCATAATTAGCCTTCAGGCACTTTGATTTTTCTAGAGATGGTTTCTCTCATATACAGGGCTCTACTCCCACAGCTCCTCACCTGGGATGATCCACTTGGATTCGAAGCAGGATCTCAGGTATTGCATACCATTTTGTCACACAAACCCAAGACTGAAATGGCACTAAATACGTGACAGCAGCAGTTTCTGCCAGGGTACTAACCAGTTGGAACATTTATTGGAAAGAAAGGAAGTGCAACTACAAAACACCATACTAAGTTAAGCAGATGTACAGTTAAGCTCATTGGTTCTGAAAGAAGAGAGCATAGAGAAAAAAAATAGGTGTTTTAAGGAGATAAAAAATAACAAAGAAAATGGTATGAGCTTAAATACGTGGAAAGACCACAACAAAGCACTTGCCTGAGTTAAGAAAGGTGAAAATGGTGAGAAGTAGAGCATGTTCCCAGTGCAGTTCAGTGAGGAGAGATAACAGTTCAACCACAGCCATCATTTCTGCTTGGGAGCAATGGGCTCTGACAAGCTCTGAATTAGACGATTTCTTTGTTTTTTCCAGGTCACAACTACATTTCAATCATACATTACATACATGGGATAACACCTATTATTTGGAATAAACCCCATGAGATTCAAGTTAGAAATAACTTGTTTAATATAATCTGCAAATGGTGGAGCTATTTCTATACTGCCATCTCAGCTCCTCAACCCTCTCTAAATAGGTTTATACAGTTGCATCTTACTCCCTAAATGGTTAATCCAGAGCATTTTACCCTTACAAAACAAACCCTTTTTCCTAATTAACTACTGAAACATATTCCATGGTCCTCAATGGGAGCCATAACAACAGAAACCTACTTAAACTAGTAGTGTCACAGGTAGTTTACTGTATTTGAAGGTTTTCAAATTTGACCAAAATCAGAACATGATCCTCGACCTATTGACATGCAGTGAATTCTGTATCACTTCAGTCCTGATTTATTCAATAGAATGCCCATATGAGTCCAGGGAGATGACATACTGGGAGAATAAATAAATAAAAGCAACAGTGCATGGATGGTCTAACCAGCACAGCCCAGCACAAGTTCTCCAGCTATCTCTATTTCTCTGTCTTTCTACCTCTCAAATCCTTCTGAGACAACCAAAGCTCTCCTACAAAATCCCACAAAATTTCACTTGCAAAATATTCTGCACATAAGAGAACCAAGAGAACACCATGGTAAGCTTGGGGGTTTTTTTAAAAAAAGCTATTCAGTTCAACTGACAATTTTCTTCTCAAAGTAGAACACAGAATTATATTAAATAAAAATCTAATGAATTATCTTTTCACCCTTTAATAAATGATTACATAATTAAAAAATTAAACTGCCCCTTTGTAGGCAAATGTTAGGAAAATGTTAAAATTTCTCATATCCACTTTCTATGCAATGGTGTTTCTAATAATTTTTTTACTATATAATGTATTCTGCAGCTTTCAAATACTAGTGATGCACTGTAAGGACATCTTGTTGCTTTCCTTAATAGACATACCAATATATACTGTATTAAGAATTATTACAATGGATTATATGTCTCCCATTTCAACTGATTTACTGGCATATTTAGTAGAATAGCAACTCAGCTTCCAATTTGTGTTTTAAAAATTTATTTTAAAAGTAAGTATTTTTAAGACAGCATAAAATGACCATAAAATATCCCTAACTCTTGCGGTGCATATGGCCAGAGCCACTCAGACCACCAAGTGGTGATCCAAGGAAGACCTTGGATCTAGCACTGAGGTGTAGCATTTCTGTTAGGGTGAGTGTGTTCCACTCTCCCAAGGTCCTCCGGTTCCAAAGTTTGCATATTGTTTTATGGTTTCCCGTCCCCAAGTTATGT
>VYXC01011438.1:0-18446 GCA_013397175.1 Platysteira castanea
CTTCCATAGCTGCATTTAACCAGTATATACAAGCTTGCTAATTACCAGAAAATTAAGTTTAAAGTATGATTTTTGGAGATGCAGCCCTAATTTAATCCACTGTCCTGGTGTCTATATCTATCACCAGAATTGCAAAATTATACTTTCATTCGTGGGATCAGTAAGTCTGTATTTATGCCCAGCTCTTACATTTCACCAGTCTAAACACATCCATTCACATACACCCACCACTGGGAATATCTTGCTCTGCACACCTCTATTCCCTTCTCGAAAGACTAAAACATTATTGTAATACACTGAGTGCTAAACAAGGGGAAAAGTCAGTGTTCCAGACAGTTTCAGATGCAATTAGGAGCCATGGGGGTTTTTTTTTAAACCACAGACAGCCTTTTGCACCACAGCAGTGAGAACTTCCAGCACAGAGAGCCAAGGCAGGTAATCCATATTTTATCTGTTCCCACTTACGCCATGACGATAACAATGAAATCCAGCCAGTTCCAGGGATCCCGAAGGAAAGTGAATTCATTTAGACAGAATCCTCTTGCCAGTATTTTTATCAACGATTCAAAAGTGTAAATGCCAGTGAAAGTAAATCTAAGGAGGGGAGAAAAGTGCCAAAAGGAAAGAGCAGTATTAGCACTCAGTGGAAGAGGCACAGTCAGACTATTTAATGTCTGGGCCAGCAAACTGAGACGGTGCTGGAGAGAACTGACAGGCTGCTGTTGGATTTCAGTGTATTCCATCAGTATCCGGTTCACACGGAGCTGGAGAGAGTAGCTGACTGCAACCTCGACATGGCTATTAATTTGCAGCCCATGACATACTTTTTGGCATTCAACAATTTTTTCCAAACTCTTTCATGGAAGTCCTCACGACTGCAGAAACACCAAACTCCCAGTTATCAGCTAAAATGAAGATCAAAATTTTTATCCTCCTCCAGTTTCAAGTGGCCCAGCGAACGTGTGATGTGCTGGGTTATTTACTTTGGGCACACAGCAATCACTTCTGTGCAGAATATTTAAAACACTTAGAAGAATACAAGAGTAGAGGGTTTTCAATTTAAGATGGCAATTATTCTCATTAATGGAAAATTATCAGTAAAAGCTCTTCTGGACTTAACTGAGTGCACTTATAATTTCAAGAAGGCAGTGATATCCCTACAGAATTCAAAAGCCTTTCATTTGGTAGTCAGCAAATGCACTAAGAAATTATATGGATGTAGTACTTCCCTTTTCATTTGGGAAGAATTATTCTGAAATTATTCTTGAAATGCATTTGAATGGTAGTTGATGCCAACAGCAGATACAACTCTGATCCAACCTTTAATTCTCTCATGGCTAGAGAAGCACCTCAGCATCTTCTGGAGAGGTGTATTTTAACACCGTGCAGAGTCTTGTTTCTGCTTGCATGAGGATTTGCCATCCTAAGCTGTTTGAGTGTCTTTTAACATGAGATAGTAAATAATAATTTTAAACCTGTTTTTAATACTAGGTATTTGGGAGTCTTCTCCTTTGTCTTAGGTGTTAGAATTACCAGTATTCATATTCTGGCTTTTTTTGCCAAAGTGAAAAAGTGAGAGCTGAAATAGCTAAAAAAACCCAAAACCAAAACAACAAACCCGTGGCATTATACGTTTCAAGGCTAACTGCAAAGACATGCATTTATTGTGATTTAACATTGCAGGTGATGGCAGTGCTGAAGATAAAGGCTTTACATTTTAACAGCACCCTGCAGGCCAAGAGCTTCTGGCAGAACATTTTATTAGAGCAAAACTCAGCATTTCAATATAATTAGCTGGAATTTTAAAAGACAGCAACTCCCATGTGCTCAATCAGCATCAGTAACAACAGGAAATGCATCTTGATAGAGAGCAAATGATCACTGAGTAACTTCAGAAGGTGGGAAAACTGGAGCAGCAGAACAGACATGAAGCCAGTTCAACAGTGGAGCTTCATCTACACATACTCTCTCCTATAACACCAAAACTGTTGTGTATATTGGGTTTAAAGAAAAAAACTACTTCCTCAAATAAAAACTAAATTTAAACTTACCTCCCTTAAGACAAGCAACTTTCCTTTTAAATCTCCCATAAACTATCTAGAGTGAAAGTGGCAAGTCTCAAAAACTCAATGCAACTACATAATCAAAAAATATACATACCCACAGATACTTACTCAACATATGTGTTCCATGAAGACGATGAAGACTTTGAAGACTCAGCCTGAACCATGAATACACAATTAGTTATAATGGTGCACATGATAAACCAGGTGAATAATGTAAGTCATGGGAGTGAAGGCAAAGAATACGACGTGGATTCAGAAATGTAACTAAATATTCCATCAGTCACTGACATAATATCTGGCTTTTTGTTTGGAGCAAGTGTAAGAACAGCATACACAGGTATTCACTGATTCTGAGCCACGTTAGATGAGAACACAACTGTTGTTATTCATGACTTCTGCACTGACTACAGATCTGCTGCTCTAAGCATTGCAAGCCTGGAAAAGGACCCTCAACCACTCCAGCATTGGGTAGAAAGATGCAATTTTAGTTTCATTTTATGGCATACAAGTTAAACACTTCCCAAATTACACAGGTGGAGCCCAAACCAGCCTCTGACCTGGCTGAGCTGTTCTCTTCCAAAGGACAGCACGAAGTCTGACAGGATGACTGCAGGGGTCTCAAACAGCTCTAGACCATAGAATCATAGGATATGCTGAGTTGGAAGGGACTCAATAGGATCATCAAGGCCAACTCCTGGCCCTTTTCAGGACATCCCAAGAGTCACATCGTGTGCTTGAGAGCATTGTCTAAGTGCTCCTTGAACTCTGTCAGGCTGGTGTTGTGACCACTGTCCTGGGGAGCCTGTTCAGTGCCCAGCCACCCTCTGAGTGAAGAACCTTTTCCTAATATCCAACCTAAACCTCTCCTGGCTCAGCTCCAGCTGTTTCCTCAAGTCCTGTCACTGGTCACCAGAGTGAGGAGGTCGGTTTTGCCCCTCCACTGCCCCTCACAAGGAAGTTGAAGACCATGATGAGTCTCCTCTCAATCTCCTCTTCTCCAGGCTGAACAGACCAAGTGGCCTCAGCCGCTCATCACACAGCTTCCCCTCCAGACCATTCACCATCTTCATAGCCCTCCTTTGGATGCTTTCTAATAGATTGATGGGGTTTTTTATGTTGTGATGCCCATGTTTAGCCAACTCTTGGGGCTTCTCAGCTGCTGTCTGGGACCTGCTGGCCCAGAGACAGCTTGGGCAGCTACCTCCTGTGTAGACCTAAACTCAAGCACATAACTCTGGAGCTGGATCTCATGCCTTGTCATACCACATGTTGGCAATCCATAAGGTAGAAGAGTATGAGAAAGATATCTAGCTTTGCGATTACCCATCCTCTCCATCCCCACAAAAAAAAATTCCTGGCTTTAGCTCTAGGCATGGTCCAGCTGTCACAAGGAGCTGGGCCACTCATGTCGAAATGTCAATGCCAGCCAACTCCTGCCCAGAGAGAGCCTCAGATGAGAGGCATCGCTCTTCCAGGGGTGTCTGCACACTGCTACGGTGACAGTCTCGGAGCCACTGGAGCTACCTCACACCACAGAGCCAGGAGATGGCTGGGAATCCAAAATCTGCACAGGGACACCACAGACTCTGCTCTGAGTCTAACTCAGCCCCGAGTAACAGCTCAAGTGTCCTTCTCCAGTGACAAACTGGAGCAATGCTCTTGTGATTCAGATCCCCAAATTTGATATATAAGGTGGGATCTATGTTACATTTATATTCTCAAGGCATACCCTGCAACAGCATTCCTAGAAATATTTATTTTCATATACCACATGTATGCTTTTTGAGTCTTATTTCCTAAAGAAACTAAGTTTACATGGGTTTTTTTCTATGTGTTTTCCTGTGTGTGCTTGCCTAACTCAACCTTTTCTCTCAAAACTGGCCAATGTTGATCAGCTTTGCAGGTGAGTTGAATTTAATTCCCACATTTGGGGAAACAAGATGAGAAAGAGGATAGAAATCTTATCGGTCTTCTCACTGGGAAAGGCTTCAGAATGAGATACTTGTTTATAAGACATCTGGAAATCAATACCAGAGCTCAAAACACAAATCTGTAGAAAATCAGGCTAAATAAGCCCAATACTCACAAAATCATTTTCTTTTTGACTATCATAAGAGCACCAAAACACTAGTAACAGCTAAGGTGATTCCTAATTAGAATCTATCTGTAGTGAGGAAAAGACCAGATTAATTCAATGCTCTAAAACACAAAAGCATAGGATTATGTAGAGTTTTATAATCAAAAGGAGTGAATAAAGCCAATAAAAGGATATGAATGTACTAAAATTTTAATTGCTCTTCTTCGTATTGGGTGGAAGGGACTGAAGATCCACAGGGCACGTGTAGCAGTAAATCTGTAGATTGTTTTCTGCTTGTTTAGCACTATGAAAACCTTTTAAAAATAAACAGAGAGTTTTTCAGGAAGTTGAACACAGAATATATATTTTGTGCTGTATCCTGTTGTATCAGTCATGAACAAGAGCTTGAACTTCAATTTACCCTGGTTAACTGGAGAGATTCTGTATTACTTTGCCATAATTTCATCAGAAACTGATGAAAGAGTTAACATCCTTTAATATTCAGAATATTTTGATCAATATTTTGCTACTCCTTAGCACAAACTTCTTTTTTCAATCTTGTGCTTTGCAAAGAGCCATGCACGGAACTAATCTTGCTTGTTATTATTCTCTTAAAATAGAATGAACCCCTCGTTGAGTCAAGATATACAGAGGTGCAAGGAAGGACTTCAGCTTTTATCATTATTTGCTATTGTTGACAAGCTCTTAGATTGTAGAAATTATTTCAATGCTTAACCTCCTCTCAAGGAAAAAGCATAATTCCCAATGAATTAGTTCCCATTTCTCTATTTGTTATTGAAAATAATACTCTTCAATATGTCACAACTGGAATATGGAGTCTGAGTCAGGAGATTTTAAGGACTCGTCAGCAATTGTTTTAAAATAATTTTTATGCTTTCTCATTTATTGTATGTGTAAGTGGAACACTGAGATGGAGTGAAACACATTGTTCGAAATTATGGAATTTAAGAAAATTTACAAAACTATATATAAAATGAATGAAATTATTATATCTTCTAATTATTATAATTTCTTTCTCAACACCCCCTTTTCTTCCTTTATCCAGCTTTTTTTTCTACTTCTATTCTGATTCAAATGTTAATCAATTTCATATTATTTGATTCCTAAAATTCAATGTTAAGTTTTTTGGGGTTTTTTTAAGATTACAGCACATCACTTAGCTGTGCCAACTGCATGCATTGTTTAACCTAGAAAGGGATGAGAATTTGTATAAAGGGGTGTAAGCAAAAGTCGTTGATAGATTTCCCACGGAATCTTTTGGCAATAAATTAAATTAAATTAAATTAAATTAAATTAAATTAAATTAAATATAAAATCCAAGTATCTTGATTGGCTCTAACCTTGTGATCTTTGTAGTATGGGTCGAGATCCTCCAGTGGTTCTCCAATGAGCTCTGGAGGAGGATTTCCATAGAGAGCTGGCAACTTCTGGAAAGCTTTTAGGTCAAGTTGAGGACGTGGTTTCTCTTCACTTTTCTGCTCTATGGTATTTCTTCGACTATTCTTTTTGGCAGCAATTCTCTTTCTGATCTCTGCCAAGGACTCCTGAGTGAACCTACGGAAGTTGTCGGTACCAAGTAGCAAGAATTCAGCCATTTTTCATGCTTCTCTTCCCGTCACTAATTCTGTCCAAACAATAGAAACAGTAGAAAGGAAGTCAAGTAACTCCAAAATAGGTAAGTTATGGAAATGAAACAACTGTTCACCCATGCATGGCTAAGAACATCAACTTTCTGAGCCATCAGTTTTTTTTTAAAAAAAAAAGATATGATGAGTACCTTTTTCACTGAGAAGTCTGCTCAGTATTTTTTTTTTGTTATATG
Source organism: Platysteira castanea (assembly GCA_013397175.1). Taxonomy (NCBI): domain Eukaryota; kingdom Metazoa; phylum Chordata; class Aves; order Passeriformes; genus Platysteira; species Platysteira castanea. Next base: position 5,987 of record VYXC01011438.1, read on the forward strand.
CACTGATAGGATGTGAGCAGACCTCTATAAACTTAAGAGTGTATTAGGAGCCCCTCATTTAAGATACACATTATCCTGAATGCTCTTGAGCTGCTCAGAAAAAAACCCTACTCTTCTGGTTCAGCCCAATATTTGGAAATGGGACAGTAAAACCCACCAAACTGCAACATTAAACATGTGGAAGCTGCCAGCAACAGGAGGATCAAGCATTAAATTAACTAATGCAGATGGAAACACTCAGATGGAAAACCCATCCTGCTGGAGCCAGCACAGGAATGAGCAGTGTCCGAGAGGGTCTAATTTGTGACCCTCTGAGTCAGTACTGACTGACATGAAGGACAGAAGCACTTGATCTGACAAAGTTTATATTTTAGGCCTTCTTGCCAGAACAAAAAAAAAAGTGAGAATAGACTAGAAAAATATTTTGTATTTTTGATGAAGAAATCCAGTCAGGTTTTGGATAGAATCCATCCACGGAACGCCACCTGAGCCCATGCTTCGCAAGGAGAGTTCTCTAAAATGTTTTCTTTAATTATGACCTCAGACAGTTCAGTAAAGGGTCAGGGAACTCCTGAGCCAGAGCAGCCCCACCGGCACTGTGTGCAAAGATCCCACCTGGCTGAGGGCTCTCCCTGGGATGGATCAGTGCTGGGTGAGGACGCCAGGTTTTTCCATTCAGAAGCTGCCACTAACACTTCAAGTGTTCTTTAAAGTTGACTCCATAACAGCAGTGAGAGCTTAATCTTGAAGTCCTCCTGCCTGACAGCATGTTCTTCCACCTTTCCTTTCCAGACAGTACATGGAACACCCCAGGAAAACACAGCCTGAATCAAGAGGTTTTGTTTTACTTTGTAAACATTTTTTTGTGTGTGTGCTGACTGCCTGTATCCTCCCCTCCCATGCAATGCCTTTTCATTTCTCCCCAGATACAACATGATTTCAGTTGACCTCACATTGCTGAGCTGTAGGAAACCATTGCTGTGAGAACAACAGCTGGAGGCCAGTGACAAACTAACTGCAGTGAAATTGCTCCATTTTTGCTGTCTGCCTGCCTCTCCCATTAAAGCAGCACACAAAATTATGAATATGAGAAGTAACCCTTGCTCCCAGCACAAATTAGCATCATTTCTGGAAGAGAAATAGGACATTCAGGCAAGAATACTCATTATTCTGTACTTTTCAAGATAAGGTTAACAGTCTGGAAGCTGTGTGTAGTATTACAGCAAAAACAAAAACTACAACATCCACTCTCAAGATTTCAAGCCTTCATCTGGACAAAGTGATGTTTGTTTTGTTGATGTTCAGAGTAATTTAGATGTTGTGGTATCAGTAATGGGAGCTGTGAATGATGCATGAAAAGATGCAATTTCTGTGCAATGCACAGAGGGAATACAATAATTACTTTATTCGCCTTTGTGCCAAATCATCCAAACATACCCATCCCTCCACTGCACAAAAGTTTACCTGATCTCAAAAGTTCACCATTAAAATTCTGTGTTTGTTGCAGATTTCACTGCGGTTTTATCTCTTCCCTTCCATGAAACCATCTTGTAACCTTCCAGAAAAGAAACATTGCTTCTCACACCCTTTCCCCTCAAGACTATTAGAGGGCAGAGGTGATTCTAGGAAAACAAGAGGTTGCTGGCTAACGCCAAGGATGGGGAATTAGAAGGAAGCATGAGGGCACATAGAGCCCGGAGTCCTTTGCCGGAGCTGGAGAGCAGGCAGGGATATCTTTCCTGGTGGTTTTATAAATTGCTTCAAACAATTACGGAAAAATTAATTTTTCAAACATTAGGGGAAGGAAATCAAGCCCTGAGCTTGCTGTCTCACATGTCAGCAGCAAAATTTCCATGAGAACGGCCACAAGCCATGGAGCAAAAGGCTTAACTACACTTTTCATCCATGGGCAGTTCTGGGCTACTCAGCCTAATGTTTAATAAAATCTAACAATTAATAGAAATTGATTAATCCAGAAAAAATATTCCTAATTCATTCAAGCATGTTTACAGATATGCCCAAAACAATTTCTGTGACTCAGAGTCCCAAGGAGGATAGCACACAAAAGGCAGTTGAGATGAATTTAGTTTTTATGTGACCAGGTATTGATGGAGCAATTGGACCTAAAGAAGAAAATAATGTTAATGCAAAACCATTTTCCCCCTTTATGTCACAGAAGAAACAAAGTATCATTTTGGCCTTTTCTCAAGACCTGAAATACCTATAAACAGTGTGATGGTTAATATCTCCTGAAAATTAAAATTTTTCTTATCCTGGGAATTCCTGAAGACCAAACACCTGATAATGAAATCACCACGATCAAAGAATAATGACTTAAATTAAAAACCATAAATAAACAGACAAAAAAGCATTTATGATTTGTTCTATCAGCTGTTAAACATATTTTCTATGAATTATTCCCAAATACCAAAATTTGCAGCAGGATAGATTTCCAAAGTAAGGATGTTTTCTTCCAAATGTGTTTGCCTCTTTAGGAATACTCTCTGTGAATAGACTGGGAAACAAGGTTATGTCAAAGATATTTTTGTTCCTTTTATTGATATAACAATCTCCCCAATTCAATCTCAGTTAATGAATAAAATTGTTCTCAGTTATTTGCTTTTACGGCTTTGTCATCTGTTATAAAAAGAGGTGAAAAATGTTGACTATTACTGTGTTCAGCATGGCCAAAGTCATTAGTATGCTCAGAGTGGCCAGGATTACTTTATTTCTTTTTGTTTCTTTATTTCTTTCGCTTAGAAGATTGTTACTATACTACACCTAGGCTGTGTTGCATCTTTCTACACCTGAATTTCCAGAGGAGAAGTCAAATTTTTCTAGAGCTGATTAAAAAAATATGTAAGTAATAGCAGATCAAAGTTTATGTAGAACTGCTCTACTCTTTCCACAAAAACTTTTCTGTATTTTGAGGCAGATGATTTAATCAAACCAAACTGACATTTTCTTAATGGCTCTTAAGATGAATATTAAAATAACACTTTTATATGAACACATGTAACTCTTTTTTAATCAGAGAATGATTCAGGTTGAAAGAGAACTTAGGAGGTTCTTCAAAACGGGTCAGTCATGAGGTCAGGGCTTTATCCAGACAAATCTCCAAGAACAGAGTTGGCTTAACCTCTTTGAGCAACCTCTTCCAATACTTGACTGTCTCAACCCATTTGGATCCCCCTTGTTTCAATTTATGCACCTTGCCTCTTGTCTTCCCACTACACAAAAATGTAACAATAAAAAAGAAAGAAAATATTGCATTCATAGAATCACTGAGTGGTTTGGGTTGGAGGGGATCCTCAACATCACCCAGTTCCAATCTCCCTGCCATGGGCAGGGACACCTTCCGCTATCCCAGGTTGCTCCAAGCTCCATCCAGCTTGGCCTTGAACACTCCCAGGGCTGGGGTATCCACAACTCCTCTGGGAAACCTGTGAAAAGGCCTCACCACCCTCACAGGAAAGAATTTTTACTTAATATCCAATCTAAATTTCTCTCTGTCAGTTTAAAGCCATTGTCCTGTCACTCCATGCTCTTGTCCAAAGTCCTTATCCAACTGGTCTGCTGCCCCTTCAGGCACTGGAAGGGGCTCTAAAGTCTCCCTGGAGCTTTTACTCCTCCAGGCTGAGCAACCCCAGGTCTTTCAGTCCATCTTTTATTTGAAAGGTAAAATGCAACCCCCAAAACGCCTCTCTACAAGGAGAGCACCTACTACACCTTCTGCAGCTCATTTAGTTACTCCTCTATAGCAGCCTACAGGGAGCATGTCCCAGGTCTGATTAACACCACCCCATGCAGCTCCACTGAGATTGCCAAGGCAGGCAGACCCTGCACCCTCCTTGCAATCAACAAAACTGTGGATGCAGAGCAGGTAATGATGAATAAACACAGAGATTGACATAGACACATGAAGAGTGCCAAAAAATGCAAAAGATTTTTCCCACTTGTGTGAGATAAATCCGTTCTTCAAACTGGGATTTACAGTTTACTGTTCTCAGTGCTGGGGAATGAAGGTGGCAAAGAGTGTGGAGATTCACAAAATAATTCATAAAGACCTGATAAATCCAGTTAGCATTCATCCAGGAAGCCCCTCTGGGTGGGATTCATCTCACCTCAGCGCAGACATCTTGGAGTTATTCAACTACATCTCCATGAGCTCCCAAGCTGCCTGCTGAGACCCCTTTTCACATTTATTTCAGGATGAAATGCCAGTTGACTACAACTGATAACCCGAGATTTGTCAAGTGAGACGAAATAAATTCAACTCTTTGCATCCATTACACCGACTCTTCTCACTGCTCCTACTAATGGACAACTGCTAAACTTCCAAAGATTGGTGATTCTACAGTCACTGGTAGGACTGGGCAAACATCATTAGTCACCAGCAGACTGTGAACACATAAAAATTCTATGATTGCCTAATACTGAATTGTGTCGTTAATGACTACTTCCAGCACAAGCCTTCTTAGCAATTAGTGAAGCGTTAAGTCACATTTTCTTTTGCCTGGTAAGGGGGCACTAATTTTCAGCTACTTTGCCATCATAAATAATTTAAATCTGTGCAGAGATCACTTTCTGTAAGTGCCTGAGCAGTCAATTGACAAGTTGTCAAATGGCCAGTTGCAAGCACTGAGGAAGCACAGAAACTCTGGGGCAGCACAGGAATGAACCTGAGAGGAAAGAGCTGGAAGGCTTTTAATGACCATGGATGAGTCTATGGCTGCAGGAGTTAGGATGGGTTAGGTGTAATCACCTGGTTCTTAACATCAGCCCTTGAACTTTAACTGGTAGCTTTGGTGTCCCCAAGGAAACAGCCAAAGCATGGAAACAACCTGTTGATCATCAAGAAGCACAAAAGCCTTCAAAAGTGACCAGAACAAGACTATAAAAGCCAACAGCAAATGTGACAATGTGGTTTGAGCTGAGTAATCATCATCCAAGCATTCCCTTCCCTACACCCTACGGAGAGTGGGTGTAGCCTGAAGACAAGGAAAGATTGGTTGGAAACTCCTTGAGCCCACAGCAGGATGCAGAATCATCTCTCCAACCTCTGAGGAGCCCAGGGAGTGGGGAAGAGCCCAAGGAACCCCCACAGCTCAGGACTGTGCATGGCATGGCTGGAGCTGCCTTCCGGGAAAGTCATGTAACCTTTAAAAACTGCACATATTTGTGATTAAAGGGTGATGATAGCACTGATGCTCCACACTCTGGTCTTATATGTGGCAGCTGCACAGACCTGAGATAACAATCTCTCTCCTCTGCTGTGACCAAAAGGATGGATCAGATTCCGGTCAGATGACAGGACAATAAACCTCAGATGTGGGGTTTTGCAAAACAAAGAGAAGAGACAGTTCAGGACCCAGCCCTCTCCTAACTTGAATAAGAAATGGAATATATCTCGATTTAGAAGGGCCATACCAAGAAATATCAGCAGGTCTGGGGGTAGATTTAAGAAGCATGGCCAGACAGTGTGAATTGCTCATTTTTCATCACTCTGAACCGGGGAAGAGGAGGAGGAAATGGAGTAGAAAGGAAAATTCATTCATTTCACCAAGCTTAGCAAGCAGGATGACAGTGGAAGGAAGGAGCACTGGCTGCAGGTTACACTGGCTGCCAGGAGAGGGACAAGTTGTGATTTTTAACCGTATATTTTCTGTAATGCTGTACTGAACCATCTTCAGATTTTATGGATATTCAAGCAAACAGGGGGGGTTTATGGATATTTGAAGCAAACAGGAGGAATCTGAATTGTCTTCACCACTAAGGAATAAGAACTATGCTCTCGCTGCCTCTAATATCCAGGAGCTTAAGGACACCCATGTAAGAACTGCTGCAGTTGTTAACTTGGGTTTTTTCCCATTTGAGATTTAGGGTTTTAAAGGTCAGGCTGACAATACGTCAGATTTTTTTTGTCTTTCCACAGGTAAGCAGTGTTTCAAAAGTGGTTAATGTGACTAATGGTTCTATAAACTTCTCATTCATATTAACATGACTTGATTCCTGCAAACAAAATCTATAGAAACTCATGGTTTGGATTTTGGACTGTTACCATTAACAGAAAGTACTAAATGCATTAACAGAAAGTACTAACTAAGACTTGCCATTTTGTCATTCTGAAGATTCCTTTCATTGTGTACATTTTGATACAGAAAGGTCTCTCAGCAGCTAAATATATGGAGGACAAAACTTGGGACAAAATGCAAGAGAAATACTTCTCTCAAGACCATAACAAAATTCAACTGGTCCATTAAATAAAACCTGAAAGAAAACCCCTCACCTGTCAATAAAACACAGTGAAAAAAACTTTTAACTATAAAAGTTTTGAAAAAACTTAACTTGAATGCACAGACTAAATCTTAATTTGGATTGCCAAAGCTTTAGTAGTTCCATGATTTTATGAAATTTTCAAATTGCATGGTCTTTTCTTTGATACAATTTTCTAAATAAATAAAAACATATCTAATTGGAAGTTAGTTCTGAAGAAACCATTTGCACTAGGTATGTCATTTAATAGCGCAATTTAATAGTGTCACTTAATAAGGACTTACATAATGTCATTAGGTTCCTCACTTTATTAAATTCACTATTTGCCCTTTTCAAATTTTGAAAATTGAAATTTCAAAAAACTTTTCTTCCTGGATATGGAAAATAATCTCAGATCAAGTCAAATAATTATAAAGAAAACCAAAATGTAGTACAACAAAAAATTAAAACCTCTGATACATGGCAAAGGAGCAACACCTGTACTATGTGAGGAACCCCCAGAGCACCTGGTTCTCTTAGGTCTCTGTGCTGGTTTCCTCCACAGTTTATCCCCCTACTAAGACAGCTTTGTATTGCACTTTAACCATCTTAAACACCAGCCCAATTCCAGTTAAAACCATTTCTTTGGAGGTTTATCTGCTCTCTCTGTGGTGAGCTGAGCACACCTAAGCTGCTCCTAGCACAAAAAAAACCTATTGCAGCTGCAAGAGCAAACCTGGAATGTTTTATCTCTTCTGCTTCGTCAAAGCAAACCCACTTGTTCCTCTGAGTTTCAAAAAGTCTGTCATCTTTTCTACTGCCAGTTCACCACCCAAGAGTAAAATTTTTATTCTCTTCATTTGTTAGTTTACTTCCCCATTAATAATCATTTATTAGTTTATTTTGCCCCCCGTTTATCATCATAAAAGCACTCACCAAGCACAGTACAGCATATTCCACAAATAAAACAGATTCAATTATGCCTCATTCACAAAAAAAATCTATTTAAGATCCATTCTTAAATCTCAAAAACCAAATGCTAGTCTGTATCAGAACAGTATTACTAAGCATAAACCTATGCAAGAGAGAGTAGTGTTGTAAAACTTATGGTTATTTAATATTTTCTGTCTTTGCTTTGGATTAAATATAACTAAAATCTGAACTTTTTATATAAAATATATATATATCTGCAATTTTCAAGCACAGAAAAAAAAATCCTTTTATGCCTATTCACTCCTCTAAGATTCAATTTTTGGCCATAGCTAACTTATTTCAGCTAAATAACAAGTCAAAAACATTGGGGAAGCTCCTGTGCAAAGGAATAAATAAATACTCACTCCTCCCCACTTTCATTTTTTTTTATGCCCCTCAGGAAAAAAAATTTGCTGCTCAGGTTTTTTAATGATTTTTAGACAAATAAAAGGTCACTGAAACCTATAGAAGAATCTACCACAAACCACTTTTTTTTCTTCTAAGAAGAGAAAGTGCAGTAAACCACAGGACTTACATTATTTTCCATCCCTCTAAGTGAAGGTTCAAGGAGTCACTTCTTTCTGTGCAAGAGAAGCATTATCTCAGTCCAGTTGTCTCCCAAGAAAGAGTTGGAAAAACCTCCTGACTGCCTTGATCATCTCTGTGTCCCCTTGCAGCAATCCCTCACCACTCTGGAGATGCTGTTCCTCCAGGAACGGTGCTATTTGTACCTGGGGGTGTTGAGGGAGGTGTCTGTGTGAGCCATGGAAGGAGCTGATGTGATTACACAGGGTCTCCTGGGGAAGGCAGAGACCTCAGCTGGGAAGGCTCCAAGCTGAGCATTTCTCCACGATCTCGTTTCGTCCCTGGGTTTCTGAGCGTCTTTCACAGAAAATCAGGAGTGAAGCTGACAAAGTGGCCGGGAAACACGGAGGAAAATGTGTTTGTCAACCTCACAGTGGAAGATTGCTGCACTATAACAGATTGTTTGTAAAAGGTGTTGGCCTTTGTAGTTTCTTTGATTATCTCAGTTTCAATTCTCTGCTTTAGTACAGTCCAAAAACACGAGGGTGAATCTATAAAGTGAACTAAAAAAAAATGACTGAAGCTGAGTGGAAGACTGTAAAACTGGTGGCTGTTGCCTCTCTCTATGCATGTGTGTGTGCAAATTTATGTGTGTGCATGAACATGCACATGTATATAAATAAAATGTCAGTGTATATGTAAGATTTATATATATGGGCTGTTCAGGGTATATACATGGTTGTTCCAGGGTTGCTCAGCCTGGAGAAGAGAAGGCTCCAGGGAGATTTAGAGCCCCTCCCAGTACCTAACGGGGCTCCAAGAGAGCTGGAGAGGGACCTGGGACAAGCACCTGGAGTGATGGGACAAGGGGAAATGGCTTCAAACTGAAAGGGGGGAGGTTTTGGTGAGATATTAGGATGAAATTCTTTACTGTGAGGATGATAAAGAACTGGAACATTATCCAGAGAAGCTGTGGCTGCACCGTCCCTGGAAGTGTCCAAGGCCAGGCTGGACGGGGCTCTGAGCAACCTGGGATAGTGGAAGGTGTCCCTGTCCATGGCAGGGGTTTGGAACTGGATGATCTTTAAGGTCCCTTCTAACCCAAACCATTCCACGATTCTGAGATTCGTGTTAATTTTATACAGATGGTGACGTAGGCAAGGAGTAAGTCAGAAGCCTGGGAGAATTCACTCACTCCTGAGACCCTCAATTCCTCCCTGGCTGAAGCCACTGTAGGAAGGATGGGAGAGATCTTTCTCTTTGCAGCTGTGTCTGCACAGCTGACAGGGCTCATTCTCTGGCCCTGAAGCTAAATAGCACAGTAAACTTTTGCCTGTAAAAATGAGTTTTCTTACCCTTCAAAAACAGGGAGGGTATGCAGGAGCCCACCTCCCTAAGGAGAAACTCCTGCAATTTTAGAGGATTCTTCCTCTCCTGCAGGAGGACCAAGATTTCTCTTCTCATTTCTTCAAGTGTCTTGCTTAGGGACAGACAGTGTGACCTTGTCTGGTCCAAAGGATCAGTATTTCTGAATTGCCCTAGCTGATGAACTTTTTATGACAGAAGGAAGATGTCTTGTCTGCATTAAACTTTGGCTGCACAAGAAAAGAAAGTTATCAGACACTAAAGAGAGAAGTTAAGACTGATTAGAGACCATTAGAGATAATACTTCACTTTCAGGATGTTTAATATTGCACTAGTTAAAATGAGACGAATCCAAGGAAAGCCAGCTGACCCCTGGGTTCAATATGAGATGGTGCCTCTCCAGCAAGAGAATGCATTAAAAATATGAGCACTGTTTTGACACAGCTCATCTGGGTGCTGGATCCTTCCCTATAACAAATACTCTCAGGACCAGTAAAATAATTGGTTATTTTTTCTTTGTTTAACCCTTGGCAGCTTTGAGGTAGAGGTTGAGGTAGAAGAGAAGTATTCAAGGGAAGTAGTACTGCAATATTTGGAGAAAAATTGTATTTTATCTTCTGTTGAATTTGGGCTTGGTGTCAATCTCCTCCTATCTTTAAAGTTACCTTCTTTCAAAGCTTGCAGGGCTGGAAGGAATGGGGGAGAGAAGTCATGGTGGAACACCAGATCTCTTCCTTTGATGTGTTGGTGGAGAATTGCTGTCTTTTGTCCAGAGCTTTGCTTCGTTAGGTTCTTAATTTAATGAGTGTTGTTGTAGAAAGTTAAATTCTGTCTCAGATGCTTTGGACGGGGCACTGCACAGAAAGTCTGATTTCACTGGAAGATGCGAGTGTGTGATGGGGAGGAAGATTATCCACAAATAAAATTAGGAAAATTCATGGCAGGTTGAAGAGATAAAAGATTTATTAATCCCTTTGACTTCAGAATTGCCATCACTATCCCACTTCAATGTAATATCAGGCACAGAACAAATTCAATTCATAATATCTCATGTTCCTTACAAGATATCTCTCTGTCATAGGTCCAATGTATCTTTTAAACCACCTGACATTAATTTTATGAAGCTTGAGCTGTTTGAAGCGTAGGTATCTGTGAATGTGGGTAAAGTTCACTTCTGTACAAATATCTGCACTTTTCATTCATAAGAAAAGAACAGACAAATAATAAGGGTAGATTTTAAAATATATGTATGCCCCCCAAAGAAATATATAGATGCCAAATAGGATTTTCAGTGAGAATGGCATTGCAGTCAATGTGACTTAAGCTTCTAAACACTCTCAAGAATGCCACTATAAAGGGTGTCTAGCACCAGTTACATAGACAGCTTTCCTATCCATCTCCAGTGCTAATTTCAAATTACATTTAACCTAAATTTAGAGGTTTCACCCAAAGTTACTTACACATCATCTGAAGTTAGAGATGAAAAGCAGACTTGAAACAGCAGCTGGTCTTGGTCTCCTCCCTATTAGTTATTCTCCTCTACTTTGGGGGGAAATATAACCTGCAGTTTTTAGAGGCAAGAAGCAGTTTTTATCATCCATGGGTGAAGAAAGCAGGAAGGCATCTCTTGTTTATCTCTGGATTCCCCAGGTCCTTCTGCTAACCTTGAGATGGCCCAGACTGAATCCCAGATTAGCTCTCAGCAACTAAAAACATCCCAGGGAGTTTCCAAAGGGAACTTCCTTTTACAGGTGCCTCTCCAGGTACATCCTTGTGTGCACTGAGCTATCCAAGCCCACTGGCTGTGCATGGTAAAGAGGTCACTAAATCCTTTCTGGCAGTCAGCCTGGTTTATTCCAGAGACTGCTTGGAAAAGCAGGTGTTTTGTGTTCTCTGTGAGGCAAAGTGGCTTTGGGTCACAGCTCCCTGTGAAGGGAAGCAAATGTGGGAAAAATGCAGAACTGTGAAAAATTCAGAAATGCAGTAGCTGAAAAAATGCACATTTACGTGAAGGTGAGAGAAGCAGCTCTCTGGGCTCCCCTGGTTGTGCTGATGAAATCTCCCTTGGGTAGAAACAGGAATTTAGACCTGCCCCACCTCCTTTAAAAATGTGGGGAGAAAATAGACAATCCCTGCTGGACAGGGAAGGTAAGGAACCTTTGGCACTGACTGTTCTTTCCCTGTCCAAAATTAAATCCTCATTTTTTTCCCCACTGGACTCAGAACAAAGCTGTTTGAGTCCCCTCTACCCCATCAGCAGGAAAAGTGAAGAATCTCCACCCTAGCAAATTCAAGTCTAGACAGCAGCTGAAGGGAGATAAACTTCAAGAGAAAAGAAACTTTAAAAAGTAGAAGTGTGAATGCTGCCATCACAAAATCTAAACCTTGCTAAGTGAAGAAAAAAATCCAAAAAGCATTCTCCATTTGTAAAAGATAAATATGAAAATAGTCTATAAAAAATTAGGGAGTTTAGAGGTAAAATGTGGAGAGGTATTTAAAGAGCTCAACGATATCTGCATTCACAAATGATACAGAAATGGCTTAATGGAAGTAGGCAAATATTTGATATTAATGGATATTTGAACTTAAAAAAATTAATACTGAAAGACAAGTGAAACATTCATGTGAAGTATGTTTGCTATTAGAAAAGAAGAATATTCATTAAATATAAAGCAGTTTAGTCTAAAATAGAGCTGGTCAGCTTTAAGTGAGAGTCAAATTGCCCCCCAGTTTTACCCTCCACAGCTTAGCAATAACTTTGAGGTAGGGAATGGTTATTTAAAACCAGTACAAAATAATTTCCTTTCTTGGCTCTTTTAAAAATAGCTACTACCAACTTATTTCTGTGTGATTCCTGATGATGCTGTAATTGATATGCGTGTACACACCTATCTGTCATGATAAATTGTTGGGGCTCGCCCCACGGCTCCCCCAGGGTGGGAGGGGAGCCTGGGGGACGCATGGCAGAGAACGGGGTTCCCAGACCCCTGCTCTCAGGTCACACGTTCTCGAGCTGTGTTTGTGATTGGATGTTTTGTGTGGCCCGCCCGGGGAGCGAGGGGGGTTTCCCCGGGGAGCGGGGTCAGTCTGGGCGAGTGGCCGACCATGCTGGTTGGGTCCCGGAAATAAAGACCTGATTAACACCTTATGAAAGATCGTGTCCCTAATTCTTCCATGGGCCAAGGCTACTTTCAGAGGCTATTCTGGACTGCAACAATTGGTGCCCAACGAAGGACATTGGACGATCCCATGAACCTCTGAAACAGCTTTGAGGAGCAGTGAAGAACTCAGGAGAAACTCAGAGAGGTAAAGTTCCTTGACTCTCTTTCCTTGTTCACCTGGT
>VYXC01011438.1:19191-120935 GCA_013397175.1 Platysteira castanea
CTACTCCCATTTCACTCCTAATCCACTTTTCATTCCATGGTGTCCCTGTACCATCCCCTTTCCCCAAAATTCCATCCCAATGCCGGTGGGAGGATAAAAGGGGGAAGGAAAAGAAGTAACCATCTGTAGTTGAAAACAGTTTATCTCAGTTTCCCCACAAGGTGCACTTAGAATGCTCTGTTTGGATTTCTTTGAAACTCAAAGGGTTGCTTGTGTACCTGGAAATTGCTTGCCATTTTTTAAAAAACAAAAGGGTGAATTGTTGGGGCTCGCCCCCCCGCTCCCCCAGGGTGGGAGGGGAGCCTGGGGGACGCATGGCAGAGTACGGGGTTTCTGGAAGCCCTGCTCTGAGGTCACACGTTCTCGAGTTGTGTTTGTGATTGGATGTTTTGTGTGGCCCGGCCGGGGAGCGAGGGGGTTTTCCCCGGGAAGGAGGGTCAGTCTGCTCGTGACGGGCCATGCTGGCTGAGTCTCAGAAATAAAGACCTGATTAACACCTTATGAAAGATCGTGTCCCTAATTCTTCCATGGGCCAAGGCTACTTTCAGAGGCTATTCTGGACTGCAACAATAAATGGTGCTGTTTTATGGCCATTTAGGAAGTAAGGAATGGAAGGTAGGTTGTGAAAAATTATATATGATACGCAGCATTCAGTATCTCTCCAGGTTTCCACATGGATCTCATCACTAGAGAAACAGAAACACAGAGGTGAACACAATGGCAGCTTTAACTGGGAGAAAGAGGGTGAGTTTCATGAGTGCAATCCCTTTTAAACATATTTCCAGGCTCTCACAACATCACCAGGTTTGGTTAAGATTATTTCTGGCTTTTCCTGAGAAGTTAGATATGATTTGGAAATCTCTGCTGCAAATTCCTTTTGCATTTCACTGTCACCTTCTTTTAAGGATGCAGTCTGGGGTTTTGTTTGGTGACTGATCTTCATTTTTCATGTCATAAGGGTTCATCAGTCAGAACCATTTCAACTGCATGATGTGGGAGAAAGGAGATGAAAACCAAAAAGGAAGTGTTAACATCTAATTTGTAAAAATAGATCTGAATTCTTCATTTGGAAAAGGAAAAATATGAGCGTTGTGATGTCTTTCCTTCACTGTTGACTATTTCATGTTATAATTCTGTGACAGACCAAAAGGAATTCTACACATTCTGAACAGTACACTTCCAACTAAAAAAAATGAACTACTGCTTTTCAGTTGAAACCATTGTAATTTCTAATGTCAACCAGCCCAGACTGGAACAAATTATTTTGCAACTTCGGTGTAAATAATATTTTAGTATAAAAATTAAAATAAATTTAGAATTGCTTAACTGACACAGTTTTACACAGATAAGATAAAGACCATAGCACTCATCTTATACTTCTTTTTCCCTCTCTAGGATGAGGTTTATGTAATAAATTTCCCATTTTTTGGAGATGTATTGTTGATTTTATTTGGTTGATGAAATTATGGTTTGAAAACTCACCTCCCAAATGCTGCCTGTCAGCTCAGGAGTTATGTTCACCTGTGCATGTTGAAGCTTTTCAGTGTTTTGGGATTTTTTATAGCACAAGAGAAACTGAGACCTTCTGGCCAAGAGGGGAAATCCTCATAAATTGCTGCTTATGGGATGAGTGTTAACTTATGTGGGATTTGTGGCCCAGTGTGAAACTGAGGGAACGATGCTGCAGAGAACTCACAGTGATTTATGAAGGCTGTTTACTGCACAGAGATTAGAATAGCTTTTATCATATATTACATTGCTGCTTTGCTTTAAAACAATAGCTGAAGCCATTTTCTGATCCACATAATAGTGAAGTCTTAAATGGTATAAAGTACCTAATTGACATTTTTGGCTCTGTAAAAGACCTAGGATAAAGGAATCTCATTTCCTTTTATCAGAGAATGAAATTATATTTTTTAAAAAAAGATGATGTAAAATTCAGACTCTTTTGAATGGATAATTGTTATTACACAGTAACAGGAAATTGCTTTCTCTGTAAGTATGTATTAAAATCATTCTGTTACATACAGTAATCTCCAGCTTGCTAAATGGTCCGATGCACATTTCCATCAGGAAAATTTGCTTATCATCTACTCAAATGGAAAAATATGGATTGCTCTTTTCTGTCTCCTCAGTGGCCTATCAGAATAATACGAAGAGAATTAGAGTAGTGAAGGAAATAAAGTTATAATATTAATATTCATAATATTGCTTCATCAAGGAGTATTAGGTGTACCTAGAAATTTCCCTCACTGTTCCAGACACTGGATATTTACATATGGAGACACCTTTTTTTTATCCATTATGTCTTAATTTTAATGAAGCAAAACACAAGAATTTTATTATCTGAGGTAAACCAGAGGCAGCTTTAGGTAGCTGGAGATATCACACCCCAGAATTAAGGTCCAGATGGGTCAGAATAAACCACAGCCTTCAGGAGAGGCAGATTTTAAGGACCTAAACACAGAGTAAAGTGGATGAGCTATTAAATACATAATAAGATGATTGACTAAAGCATCTGTTTGGCAGAGTGTGGTTATTTAGAGAGTATATTATTTATCAGATGGGAATAGCTGAAAAAAACGAGCGTCAGGCACTGTCTAGAAAATGAGGCCCTCTTTTACAACACAAGATAATTGTAAAGGAAGATCTAAACTGCACAGTGCCCCACAGATCAGTGTCCCAGGTGATGCACTGGGACCTGCACCCTTTATTCTTTCCACCTGACCTGGAACTGAGGAGTTTCTCACTGCCCGCTCTCCTCAACAGTTTGCTGCAGGATTTTTCACTTCTTCCTTGGTAATCTTGGTACCATAATTCTGCACCTATGGCAGTTTGTGCGAGGGTTTTTATCAGCATCTCCAGCTCTGTTTTTGTGGTTTCCTGTCTGATGGGGACCTTGCTGGCTGTTGTAGTGTGTGGTACAATAGAAGTGAGTATATGTGTTTTTAATAGTAGTTTTTTCCCAATTTTTGCGCATTTTCAGTCAGTCTTTAAACATCCTGTGTAACAGGAGTGTGAAAAGAGGCCAAATTCATGGCCAAGGCATCAGTTCACTACCACAAGGCTTTACAATCCAGTGTCTCAAAAGAGCTGAAGAGCCCCAGCCAGTGCTGCTGATGTGGATGCAGCAGGTTCATTCCAGGTGGGATGTGCAAATCCTCTAAATGAGGGTGCAGATTCTGGGAAGAACAGCATAAATGGTATGGGAAAAGAAGAGAAATTTTGTGTACGAGAAGCCACTTTAATCATAAGATAACTCTATTAGTATCTGCAAATTGAGAAACTGTTTCGTCCTTTGATCCAAAAAGAAATTTAATTTATTAAAAATAATTAATTATTAATATTAAATATTATTATTATTTAAATTTATCACTTTTAAAATATATTATAATGTTTTCTTTCTTTCTTTTTTTTTTTTTAAGTTATACTTATGTGGAAATTAAGACCTTTTAAACATGGGTGATCAAGAACTTTCTTTAAAGAACAGCAGGAAATGACTAATACAAATATACAATGAAACCATCCAGTCATTTACACAAAGGAATCTTCCTCCAGCTCCTTAATGGACTAATGCAGGCTGGATTGTGATGGGGCTAATTTGCTCAACACCTACTTAAGGAGAAGATGCTGGGGTGCCTGATTTTTCCCCTCTCTTGGGTCTGAAAAAGCAATATATTGCCTACATGAAAGCATCCGTGGCACTTTGATAGATGCAGTGAGCTGCAGCCAATGCATAATTGGATGATGCTAAGAGAAGTGTCTGAAATTGCCTCTCAGAAGCCAGGCTTTAAAAGTCTATCAAATTCAGCAAACAGAATGGGAAAAAAATGTCTAGGATTTGTTTCATCACTCTTCTCACCCTCATCTTTTCAAGCCAAAACCGGAGCAACAGGAACACGCGACTGGAAGGTCAAAGGGATTTTCTCCTGCTAAGAAATGTGTAATGTTCAAAGCATCTGCCATGAGTGTTTTTGTGTCAAGATTATACAAAAGAGGAAGTAATAATCTGAAATAACATCAGTGTCTCATCTGTGTAAGTCATCCTAATATTTCTTGCAAGATGTGAGCTTCACTGTCCTACGAAAGAGAAAGTTCAAGCAATCTGCCTCCCGTTGTTGGCACCTGGTGTGACATACCATGGACACACGAGGATATTTACACCTATAAATGACAAAATTGGGTGTTTTCTTCCCAAGTAAATCAAAGGTTGTGTAGCTACGGCCACACTTTTATGTTATAAACTTTTTCATTCTTATATACTTACAAGGATACAAGCATTTGCTGGGGGCCAGACATGACACACATTCAACACAAGATTTGTAGAGGCTGGTTTGATTCTCGTATCTTATCCATCAGCTTTTCGTCATGCAAGTTCTTGCAACTCATAAAATATAAAGAAATTAAAGTTGAAAAGGGAAAAAGATGGAAAAAGGTGAGAGGGAAAGGGAAGGAAATGCTTGCATTTATCCACAAGCTTCAAACAACATCCTGCTCAGTTACTGAGCTTACTCAGTTCTGCTGAAACCGGATTCAGTTTCTTTTTCTCTGAGTGGGAGGTTGACTTTTGACATAAAGGATGCTTTCTTTTGCAAAAAAAAAAAAAAAAAAATCATCAGTTCACAATACCAGAGCTGGTGCATTGGATAGGGATTATTTTTGACAGTAGAAAAATCTGGCGTTTTCCACAAAATTGGAAGACACACAAGAAAGTGTCTATGGGAATCTTTACAGCAATTTGGTACATTAAAAACTTTTATTTGTGAAGTGTTTGATCCATCAACAGTCTTTGGTTTAAAATTCAAGCAAAAGCTAAAGGGATAGTGTTAATAGCTGGGTTTGATTACATCCAAAAATCTCACAATTTTGGGGATTTATGGGAACATGCATGCTCCCACTTTTCACTTACAGCACCGGGAACCTTAGGACTCTCTTTACTCAATTTTTGGGGTACATGTACATGTGGTACATGATATTTTATCAAGTGATTCCTAAGTGCTTGGGAAGGGCAGACTTTACAAGGTTCCTGGAGATTTACTCTTCTGCCTGGGGTCTGAGGCCAGTCAAAGCCTTTCCTCCCTACTGGGGTAAAGGACTTGAAAATTCAACTTTGAATTCAGCAGAGCTGCCACCGGGAAAAGGCAACCAGCCTTGTAAACCCAGTAATACCTCTATGCTCTTCCACACTACAGAAAGATGGAACTAGACAAAAGCCTTGCAAGAAGGATGGAGTGAAATTTGGTTATGCAGAGAAGCAGGTTTACTAAGTCACCTTCAGAAAGCCAGAAAGTGTTTTGTGAGAAAATGGCTTGTTACTCCCCGGATATTTACAGTGATCCCCTCTTTAATCCATGAGAGATGGGCACTGTGGAAGCAGTGGCCGCCAACCCAGGTTTGAAAGTGTGGATTTTCCAGTGAGGAATGGCCCACTGGGCACTGAGCACTGGCATGAGATGAGTGGGGCAATGAGGTGGCCCCTGGAAATGAAAGCCTCTGCCAACCCAGCCCATTTTTTTCCCTTTACTACAGCTGAGTGTAGCATTCGAATCCATTAATTCACATCACCAAACCTGGAAATATGGAGACAGATTTCAATTTACTTCTTATATATTATTCATGGTGTGCTATGAAGCGTTATGGAGTTAATTTAATTGCACTGCAATTAAAATACCTGTTTCTGTGTACATAGGTAAACATGCAAAATTCAAAACCTTAAATGAAGGTGGTTGTTGTCACTGTTTCTATAATCACTGAGATGAGCAAATAGGTTCTAAAATAATAATTTTTTTTCTTTTACCATTGCCCTGTGTTTAACAAATGGAAAAGCTTTTGTCTAAATGTTTGCTCATTTGTATTCTTGACCCTTGATAATTTCAGAAAGAAGAACAGCCATCCCTGGTTCTCAGAGTCCAGTAATCCAAGCAGATTCTTTTAGCATTTCCAAGCATAGAGCATGAGATGTTTAATGCCAAATTTATTTATTTCAATATATTTGGTTTACATGGGGTTTTGATTCAGCAGAACGATACATAATACGCTGAAATCTGTGGTAGTACAATCAGTCCCCTCCCACTCCCTCCGGCTGCACTGAGATCTCAGAAATGCTCGTTAGGCCTCGGCCTTGATGAACAGCTCCTGGGCTGAGCTTATCAGGAGCACTGTTGGGCTCCCAGGAACTCGGGCTGTCTAATGAGCTCCTGTTTTTTAACCAACAGCCTTGGAAAGTTCTTTTTCTTACCTAAATAGCAGCCCAAGTGGAACAACATTTCTGTTATTGAACTTTCGAAGAAAGTTACCAACCCAAATTGTGTCCAGGATGGAAAATTATTATGGCTAAAGCCAACCCCCTTGCAACGCCAAGTCCAAAGTGAGGCCCTTTGAGCTCTCCTGCTCACAGAGGGCTGTGACCAGAATCTCCCTCGGAGTGGGGCCTCTCCAGCTCGGGAACTCTCAAAGCTGCTGTCCTTGAGGATTGCTGCTGAAAGCTGGTGATGCGGCCTGGGCTGACACTCCCACTCCTCAGGGCTCAACATTTCATCCACTGAGAAGATGTAAAGGCATCTGCCCTGAGCACTTCACCGAACCTGAGTGGAAATTTCCACCTTTTACAGACTCCTTTAGGTCCATGTGTGTGTGTGAGAATATTCTGTATCAGATGTACAAGGAATGTTACTCTCTTGGATTCATTAGAGTCCTGAGTAGGGGTTTGAGTGAGTTACTGTTGTGCTTAGAGTAAATTCCATAGAAACTTTTGTTAAATTGTTTAAATTAGGCTATCAGTTAGATGCTGTTAAGTTCAAATGTTGTTAAAACCTTTAGGCCTAAACTGTTGGTCAAGTCCAGGGCTAAGTTTGGCAGGATGATCCACTGTGAACCTTGTGACTCAGTGGGGAGATCTCCCTTATCCCTTTTTATCGTTGTGCTTTCCCAACCTCTTTTTCCATCCCTAGCCTCCAAATAGGCCATTTTAGGTTGATTTTAGTTTTAGACTGTTTGATTTTAGATTTTAGAGATTTTAGCCTGATTTTTCTCTGTATGCTTTAACCATCTAGTAAGTAGTAGAGTTAACTTCATCATGCTTCCACTTTCATATTAAACCTGCTTTTGCCAGTGATTCTTTGAGCAACCTAAATCACTCATTTGTGACAAAATGATAACAAAAATATAAGGTTACACTTAGCTAAATACAGCGATATAGGATTTCAATCACAATACCTGGGTGAGCTCCCTTGCCCTCTTGTTAGTGGATTCCCAGGTGTATTAGAAAGTGCAGCTTGCACTGATTTTACCCGTCCTTGTATGTTACTACTCTTTCCTATTTGGATTTTTGGGGGGTCTGCCATCTGTGTTACTGGCTATTTGTTAAGGGGTGAGCCCTCCATTCAGGAAAGTAAGGGATATTACCCATAATATTTTATGTTCTGGCAGCCATGGACCATCTGTCTTGAGCAGAGCTGGCAGACAAAACAATTCATAGGAGGAAGCTGAAGATAAGTGCAATGGACATAATGGACATAAGCACAAGTGTTTTATTGAATGGGATGTCAGAGAGCCTGATAAATGAGTGATGGGCACATGCATGTTTAGGAAGGAAATGTCATTCTCTAAAGATGCTGTGGTGGAGTCCTATTGCTGCTGTTTTTATTAAAACTTACTGTTCTCTCACTGAAAGGGGGAAAAATTTTCTGTGTACTCTCTTCAGGATGGGGTGGGGGGAGAAACAGCTGGAAATATTTTGGTGAATTTTTCTGCACAGATGCTGGAGAATCTGTCTTCTCATTCAAACACAGATTTCTGCCACCAGGAAAAGGCAACCAGCCTTGTAAACCCAGTAACACCTGCAGCAGTTACAGGCTTCCCTTCAGTTACAGGCAGCAGCAAAAAACCACACCAAGTGAAGAACACAAGGATGACTTTTTATTTGCCTCATCATGCCTGTGTTATTACTTCAGCCACAAGCAAAGAAAACAGATAATTGAAGTAAAGGTATGAAATCTTTACTGATAAATTCTGCAGAGACTGCTGAGACTGGTAGCATTACTAAAATACTGCCTCCAGTTCTACCCTCTTCATTTCAAGAAAGGTATGAATATATAAAAGAAAACTTAGAAAAGAGCAGATCTTTCTGGTGACCACTTTAAATTGTCCCTGGGGACAAATTTTACCCGGTGTTTGGGCAGCAAGGTAGGGTGGCTGTTGTCTGAAATCTAACTTAGGAATGTCTAACTTTGGAATGCTCCTGCATAAACCCAACTTCCCTGGAACCTGGAGAAGAAACTGCAGTGCTCTCAGTCTGCCCAGAACTCGAACAGCTCTGCATTAAGGTAATGACTATCATTAAAATCAGCTTGGCCTGTCTTACCTTAACTCCATGGAACCAAGAAGCAGACAACTGCAACAGACTTGCCCAAAGAGCTATATTTTGCTGAGGAGTTGCCAAAACACCTCTACTGTTCTTTCAAAAGTCTCTGAAGATCAATAAAACCACTTACTAAGTTGATGCCTTCACGTATTTTCCCTGGAACTGGCAGAGCAAAGAGTCAAAACTTGTGCCACCACATTCAGCTCTGACACTGCTCAGTACCTTCCTCCAAATATATGTAATGGATATATTTGAAGAAACTTGCAGAAGAAACTTGCAGAAAGAAATCTGACATGATGTTGTGGAAGTCATAATTTGGTTCCTGGGGATGAGCAGGTGAGAAATCTTTTGTTAATTTGCCCTAGACTAGGGACTAGAAGTGCATGTCCAAAACAGTATCAACTGATAGACTCCCAGGTTGTTGATTAAACTGTCTGATTATCCATAATATTTAAGTTTGAAAAGCATGTGGCTGCTGTCAGACTTGCTTTTAGCTGGTGGTAATTAACAAAAGTATTTAAACATAGTTCCTACATCTTTGAAAATTTTACCATAAATATTGAATATTTTGTTCTGCTTGGTTCCAGCAAACAGATCTCTTCTCCATCACCTCTAGCCATAATCCTGACCTCTGCCTCAAGTTGTTCCAGTTGCTGGGTGTGCTTTTCCTATGGAAACATGACTCTAAACATGAGATATAAAAGCATATTTTGCAATGTCTTCCTGCACCACCTAAGTTGTGATGATTTCTCATACTGAGGGAAAATGTTTAGCTCACTGATGGCTTTGGACAGTGACATTGCAGATGACACACTTGTTGAGCACAATAACCTCTGGTAGGTTCAGGGATAAGATAAAATTATGAGATTCTCTTTCTGGTACCTTTCATAGCATCACAGAATGATTTGGGTTGGAAAGGGACCTTAAAGGTCGTCCAGTTCCCACCTCCCTCCACGGGCAGGGAACCTTCCACTAGAGCTTATTTCTTTTCAAATAACTTCTTTACACATGGGGTCTCTTTTAGCTCCTGAGGAAACACTGGAAGGTGCAAACATTGCAAGGTGAGCAGTTACTGAAGAGCTCCAGAAAGTAAAAGGACAATTTCCACAAAACTTTTGGGGAGCCTGCTCTGAGTGCTACCACAAAAGCAGGAAAAAACTCCCCCTTCCCAGGGGTCTGTTTCATTCTATTTCTACACAGGAACAGCGACACATGGAAACGTAAAACACAGGTCTGCACCACCAGTAAGGAGGCAGTGCTGGTTTGTACTCCACTGCTGGCCCTCAGAAACTCTCTGTGAGCTCTACATTCACAGCGCTTCTTGACTGGAGGGATCTGATATTCCTTTGTTTCTGCTGTTCTCTGATTTGAGTATCAAACTTCACAAACAGAAGGGAATATTCTTCCTCGGTGTTCCAAGCATGCCTGAATTTCTGATGGACTTCACATAAATCCAGGCAGTTTTACCCAGAGTAAATCACAGTTCCAGATTTTCAAAAGCTCCCACCTGTTCACCGCTTTAACTCATCACCATTTACAGACTTCCTAAAGAAACTCTACATTGCCTCAGCAGCTGGATTGGCTTTTGGACAATTCTAGCAGGAGGAAGCTGCAACAGCTGGATGTCACCATTCTCCTTTCAACCCTGCAACAGCCTGCTGAGGCAATTTTAATGTTTAAGTAATATTTAAAAATTGGTCAGACTTTTAAATTAGTGCTGTGGTGAATTCAGGTGGTTTTATACGTTGCTGAAGTAACATAATCACTAAGGATCCATGCCAGGTGTGATTTTTTCCAAAATTGCTGCCCCTGCAATGGAAATAAAGTGTTCATCTTCAAAGTATTTCTAGTTTTGGACAGAGAACTTGGTGTTGCATTCAAACAAATGATTTTTAATTGCAAAGATCAGACTGATTCATGTTTTAAATTCTCTTACAAAGCTTTTCCAGTCTTTCCTTCTTTTCCAATATGCAAGAAAAAAGCAGTCTTACCTCTTCCCTAAGAAACATTTCCTTTTGCAGTGCTATAGAGAAATGTTTGAAACTACTCCTCTGGAAAGTCCAAGCACACAGGAGAACAATTTGATTTCTTTTCACAACCATTAAGGTCTATCAGACACCAGAACAGCCAGCAAACAAGCACTTACTGAGAACTGTGGCTAACTTGAAAGCCCAGGATAGAAAAAAAGAGAGTTGCGACACCTTTTTTTCCGAAAAATTTACAGTTAATTTAGTACCTCTACGCTGAAGTGTGCGAGTTTCACCTGTGTCACTGAAGACTGGCCACGTCCTAAACCAGAGTAAATGCTGCCATCTAATGGAGCCTGATCGTTGAACAAAAGCTGTTGGTTCATTCCAGCGCTCATTCCGACTCACACCAAACAAAATTTACAGTTTCACCTGACCAGCATCACTGTGCCTGAAACAACCCAAGCTGGACAGGAGACAGACCCACCCAGCATCTCTGCACCCCACTGCCCAGGCCTGCTGACCCCTGAGAGCTCTGCAGACCCTCTTCAACAACCTTTTAATCTGAACAGAAGCTGGTTCTGGAAGTAATCATAGAATCACTAAGGTTGAAAAGACCCCTGAGATCACCAAGTCCACCCTTTGACTGAGCACCACCATGCCCACTGAGCCAGAGCACCAAGTGCCACATACACTCGTTTTTGGAACACTTCCAGAGATGGGGACTCCACCACTTTCCTGGGGAGGCTCTTGCAATGTTTAACCATAATAAATCCTGTTCAAACAATGATGTATCTGAGCTCTTTAACTCTTAGCTTTCCTGTGCCTTTATTTGTCCTGAAAATAGCTTAATTTTGACTATATTGGTCATATTGTAATAGTCTTTAACTAGGCAAATGACAGTAAAAATTCATTACCCTATTGTTCCTGCTATTCTTTGCCTGAAAACAGTAACTCTTTTTTGACTTCCTGTGAAAAGCAAAATATATTCAGTTTTCTTGTGCTAATAGGTAGCTACTTTGGAACAATTATATTAATATTGTTCTACCTCTCTAACAACAGATTATGTCTTGTAATAAAATAAATTGAAGATACTTTTTACAAAACAGACAAAAGCATGTTAAGCATCTGAAGTATTTATTCAAGAATCTAAACTGGCCATATTCCAAAGTGCAAAAAAAAAAACCCCAATCAGTCAAATATTAGTACACATTGTTTATTTTTTTTTTTCAGAATCAATGAAATAAATACTTTCTCCAACTTTAATAAAAGTTATCTTACAAGATACTCCATGAACTTCAGATTACTAAGTAGTGCTTTCTAGGGATGAAATATAATGATGGAATTTTATGTACAATTATTATTTTCTGGAAACAATATCTCTTGCATAATATCCTTTGACTTTGGTAACTATGATTATAACAATTTTCATACACTGAAGGATACAAAGAACAAATTATCTACAACTTTCAGGCACAGGCAACTGAGGATGATCTGTTAAATCTCTTTAGGTGTTTGTATAAGGACACCTCAGAAATTCTTAGGCATAAACAAATCCCTTCAAAGACATTAAGAAGAGGATGGTCCCAAAACCATCAAAATTAGAGGCTGATTATACTCAAGTGTCTTGAGTGAGCTCTTTTACAGAAGTGCAGTAATTACTTAATTTTGCTACAATAGAGCCTGGTTGGAAAAATTGGATGTCCCTAGAAAGATATACATTATTCTGTATCCTTGTGTGTATCCTTATTCTGTATCTTAGGTGCTTACAACTGATCTTTTACAGATTTCCTCAGTAAACACAAGAACCAATATATAAATGACAGCTGAAAGAATTAACTCACCAACTCCAGCAGCTGAGGAAAAGAAAAATCCATGGTTTGATTTTCCTCTAATATTTATGACATAGTTGTTCAAATCTAAATTGCTTTAAGGAGCATTAGCAAATCTGAACAATTACAATACTTGAAGTCTGCCATCATTATTCTAAATTTAGAGTATTATGCTCTGGGATCAAAGTATTGTCTCCATCTGAAAATAAGTGACATTGGTTTAACTGGAAATGCTGAAGCCTGGGGCAACCTTATGTGTCAAGCTTATTGCTGTGGGTCTCAGCAAAGCCATCATGAAATAAAGGGAGGGATATGGAAGAAGCAGGACGTAATTTATCCATCTTCCTACCATTATTTTCATTAAGCAGTGATGCAAGAAGACTTTGCTTGTCCTGTAGCTCTCGTTCAAAGACAGCACTGTTATGTTTACACTGGTTTAAGGATATATTTTCAAGAGAACGTTGTCTCAAATGCCTCCTGAAGGCCCTTTGAATAATAACAGCTGACACTTCCTCTTGTTTTCTTCTAAGGGTAGAAGAAATTGGGCAGTAACAACTTTTATTCGGATTGGCAGCTGCAATCTTTCCTTCCATGTTTAATTCAAGATTATCCAAATCTCCAGATTCTCCCAAGACCCTTTTAGTGAGAGCCAGCAAGATATCCAAGCAGTGGATCTTATCTCCACTAACTATAGGGATGTCCATGGATATGAGCTGGATTTTATTGGGCTTTGGGATGCGCAAGGGGTCTGCCAGGGCATCTGCAAAGTCTGAAAGAACAGAGTAATCTATAAACTGCGTTGCCAGAGGATCAAACTTTGCCCATGTCTCATAAAACATGTCAAAGTCATCCTCACAAAGAGGATCTGTGCTTTCCTCAGTGGCAACACTGAAATTCTCTAAAATGACAGCTATGTACATATTTACAACAATGAGAAACGATATAATGATGTAGCTTACAAAATATAAAATACCAAAGCCCCTATTTATACAATTACTTTTCTCTGTCCCTGTTAAATTTAATTTGAGAGCACATGTATCAGATTGTTTCAGCACAGGGGCCAGAAGACTATCCCAGCCAGCTGATGTTGTGATTTGGAAGAGGCAGAGAATGCTACCACAAAAGGTTTGGAAGTTGAAAATGTTGTCAATCCCACCCTCCAAGCGGAGACAGGCAAAGTTTGCCATGCCCACGATGGCATAAATGAACATAATCAGGAAAAGCAGAAGGCCAATGTTGACCAGTGCAGGAAGAGACATCAACAATGCAAAAAGAAGAGTTCGAATTCCTTTGGCTTTGCGAATTATTCTCAGGATTCGGCCAATTCGCGCCAAACGAAGAGTTCTCAAAACTGTAGGGGAGAAGAAAGTTCGAAAGACTTCAGAAACTCCAAGACCTTTGAGAGGAAAAAGAAAACAAAATCTTGTCAGGTCAAGTTAGTCAAATTAAGGTCTGTTTTGTTATATTCTGTGCTTTAGGTGTCAGAAGTAACACTGACCATATTACACTGCTCTCAATATAAGCATCATCAATTCTGAAAGTGATTAGAAAAAAGCTTAGGTAAAGAAAGAAAAATTGTAATATCTTTCAGTATTGAAGAGGTATTACAATTTTTGCATAGTTTAGAAGCTGCGTTCTCCCAAGATTCTCTAATTTGGGGTTGAATTCATGCAGTCATTGCTCAAGTACCGAAAAAATCCCCTTAAATCCATTCAGGTCCTGTGCTGGAAGCTCTGGGGCTGTCTCTGAGCCACTGTCTGAGTGCTGCTTCTTCTGCAGGCCTAAGCCTAAATGTGAGACTTTAACTAATGCTTAGCAGTCGAATGAGATCAGAGAAAGGCAAGAAGAAAATAAAGGAAAATTGTCTCTCAGTGTTTATCCCCCACAACACCTCATTCAATGACCCTGCTATCAGAGTAACGGCACAGAAGCAATGAAAATGATTACAAACAGATGAGTTAAGAAGTCATAATTTTTCTGGGTTGTACAGGGTGGCAAAAGGCTACACCAGGCTTAGGCAAGAAGCAGAGAACTCAGAGCAGTTTTCCTTTCCCATCCTTTATTATATGATACAAGGCTGAGTAGGAAGAACAGACAAAATAAACTGGACAAGAAACTAGAGCTATATATGACTCTTTGCAGAGTAAATGATAAGCATCTAGTCTTATCTAAAGAGCCAAAAAAATACAAGCCAGCTTTAATAATTTTTTTCAGTCACGAATAGGGGTCCAGATTTAGAATGGCGTTGAGCAACCAAATTTTCCTGAGCTTTCTGAATCTGCAACTGAGCTCTGCCTTCTTAAAAGGAAGTCCTGGAAAATTAAATTAATCCCCATTTTTGATGCAAATGTATTTTTAACCTGAATTTTCTTTTACTGTGAACAAAACAGCTAACGTGACAATATGTACATTGAAAGCATAAAAAGTTAGTAAACAGTTTAATCACAATAACTTAGAAAAAATGTTACTGAATTAATGTTCTGTTAATTCCTCAGTAAAAATCAAACTTAAAAATTTGAACCCTCCTTGTACCTTTTCATACTCTGCAAAAATATAAGGGAAAACAAAAATACATCCTTTTAGAATCACTTAGCAGATAGTTTGGAAAAGTAAAATGGATCTGGAATTTGTTTATTGAACATACGTAGGTGGTTACTTCGTACTGGAATTTGGCTTAATATTGGTAAGACACATTACCTGACCTAATGATTGATACTTACTCACTATTGAAAGGACCACAACACTGAAATCAAACACGTTCCAGCCGCTTCCAAAGTAGTACTGCCTCAAGGCCAGTATTTTTATGACACATTCTGCAGTGAATACAGCCACAAAAAAATAGTTGATTTTATTAAGAACATCCTTGGTGCCCTTCTGGTTGTTTTCCGCCATCATAACGATCATATTCAGACAGATGAAAATCACAATGGTGATGTCAAAAGCTTTGTGAGATACGATGTCAAACAGGAATCCTAGGAATGCATTCTGTGGAGAGAATGAGAATTCTGCTTAACGCCACTTCTGAGACCCAGCCTGCATTCAAATATTAATCAGCAATTTGTGCTTAGAAAAGGAATTAAAGATAACATAAATTTAACAAAAAAGCTACTAGAAGCATTTTCAGGTGTTTTCTTTAGACCCTCTGTGGAGGCCTCCCCACCAGGCATTGCCTGGGTAGACTGCAACAACCCTCAAAGAAAACTCACAGTACTTCCAGTATTTTCAAGCATCATGCAAGCACACTGGCTTAGAAAAAATACATATAGCAGGAAGACATTCAGAGTACATTGTGATTGCTCTTTTAATAGAAATACTTATGGATGCAGATATTTTAAGATAAGCAATTCTAATTAAAATGTCGTAAGAAGGAAAAACTCTGTATAGTTCCTGTGTGAAGCCAAGCCTGGAATTAAATTTAAGAAAATCTAAGAAATAAAGCATGACATTATTTAAAAGGAAATAACAGCCGTGGGGCATGTACTACTCTCTATTCATTCTCACCTGCAATAATCCAATCTAGTCGCACAAGCAACATCATGCAATTTAAATAACTAAGATCACGTTATGAATATCAAATACTTAATATGAACTGGTTTAAAAGTTGTACATTTGAGTAGGTGATAAATAAGTTGTAAATTTCCTTAATTAATAGCCTCAAAGATGGCTGTGTTAGATGGAATTTTTTAAAAAAAGAGAGTAAAATCTAAATACTATATTGAATGAGGAAGATGAGGGGCTCTAATGCAAAGTTTATTTCCCAATGCCTGGCTGCTGAGTTGAAATATCATCATCTTTATATCATCTGTCATGTTCTACTTAAGGCGGTCTCACCGATGGTTTTGGGATGGGTTTTTGGGGTTTCTTGGATCCAAGTTTTTTTAGGGCATTATAGTACTTTTTCTGTTCCTCAGTCAAAAATAGATCTTTTCCACCTAAGTAAAGAGAAAGAATAATGTTGCTCAGCTGAAGCCAACTAAATAAATACCAGCAAATTTATGTAAAGAAGAGTAAGTTACAGCTGTCACAAGTGGGACCTAAGAGAGCACAGAGACCAAATGTATCTTCACCATTTCTCTTTTTCCCCTTGATCTTTGATCTGATCTGGGTTTGACCATGAAAATCAAGTCCAGGCAGTGATCCCAAGTCAGTTCTGTAAAGTGTGAGAGCCTTTCTGAAGTTTTGCAAATCTATTTCCTATTTTCAAAATTATATAAGATTCATCAAGAAGTAAAATATTTTATATTTTGGGGAAAGGTAGAAGCAGAAGCACATTGCTGGACTAGCAAGTAAATGGAGATGGATGAGTAAACATTTTGGGGCCAAGTTCTACACGGGATTCCCGACATGAATTTCTTATCATCATCCACACCACCTGTATTACAGAGCAATGACTTGGAACCCAGTACTCAGAAGGCATTCATCATAAAAGTATTAAGTGATCAGCATTTGGTACAACAAACACATAACAATGTTCAGCAGGGCATCTGCTATTTGGATCATTCCATCAAGACCTCTAAAAATTCCACTTAACTTCAATATATGGCATCTCAATGGAAATCTCAAAGAAGAAGAAAATAAATGAAAGAGAAAAATGAAAAATAAAAATTGTCAGTTAAGCGTGTGGTAAGAAAAGAAAAAAGTGTTACATCCACATAAACTTCTATCAAATGCTCAACCTTATAAACTACTTAACCTTTTATCTATTGGGATTATTGTAATTGGGACTTTGTTATAAAAGAAAATTCTTACAGCGAAGTTGAGCTGCTGTTCCTCAATCCCTACACATCCTTTCTCTGTCCAAATGCAGAGAACAGAAGAATTTCTTGTGGGTTTTATTTCTATCTTTCTCTACCAAAGGCAGTAATGCTTTAACACTTGGTGTATAAGTCAGCCTATGGAAATAATAAATGGGTCCTGTTGGGATTCTATCTTCCAAATGGGAACCTTGAAATTGTAAACCTCCTGTTGGGGTCTGCTTTTCTGGTATTTTTTCAATGAGCAAGATGCTTATTTGTTGTAGGACTTCCAAGTGGATTAATAGACACAATTTCCCTCAACATTCTGGATACTTTAAACCCTTAAATGAGTCAGGACAGAACTCGATAAATAAGCTTGGCACAAGGAAGGTGAAGCATTCCAGGGAGGGATGACTGTTGCTTTTCCTTGCTGCATTTTCCATTCTAAGATTTTGCCTTCCATTTCTTACTGAATAACAAGAACAGGGAATATAACAACTATGAGGAGAAAAGTGGAAGCAGTCAGTGCTTATTGGGCTTTAAGCAGCCTTTAAATTTCAACACAACTTTTTCCTGGGGTCATGGCTTGGATCCCAATGCAGAATTTTTTCAAAACCCCAATAAATTGCTCTGTAGGTTTATTTTATAGATGAAGGACTTTTTAAAGTGCAGCTAGTTTTAGAAGAAGTTCTGATTGACAAGACCTTTTCAAGGTTCTTTACCAGGAAAGCACATGTTACTCCTTCCATGAGTGTTTCTTGATTACCCTGCTCACATTTGTGAGGTGTTTATTCTCAGCAAAAAGGGTTATTCTGTTTCCCAAAGCAAATCCTCAAAGCAGAAGAAAAGAATTCCACTTTCCTGTAGCAAAGTCTAGGTAACTTTTCTGACTTCTCATTTCTAAAGCTACTCACTCCTTCCTCCTCAAACCAGTTAGAACAAATTAAGGACTTAGCAGGAAAACAGAATTTACAGGTAAAAGCCTTGAGGAAAAGGGGATTCCTGTTTTCAAAACTTGCTTTAAAATGTTATTATTTTAAATTTATCTAGTCAAATACTTATTTCAAAACGTTAGACATCTAGATGTCAAACCAGCATTCACTTGATCAAAGTGGGATTACAAGAGACTCTGGGTTAGCTCATGTAGTACTTATCTTTTTCCTTTGCTGGTTAAAATTGCTGATAACCACTCCAATGAAAAGGTTCAGCATGAAGAAAGATCCAAAAATAATGAAAACCACAAAGAATGTATACATGGATAAGCGTTCTTCAAACACTGGCTGTTGATCAATCTGTTAAAAAAAAAAAATCAGACCAGGAAAATAATATTGGTAAAAATGAGATAATCACAGCTTTATCATTTCCAATTTATTATAGATCTTTTTATTGTAATGAGAGATAAATTATTTCCACACATTTATTCTTTATCTAGATGTACAAGTAGAACTGTCTTGTTCTACCTTGTTACAATTTGTAAAGGTGATGACAAACAAAGACAAATCCTGCTCTAGCAAATTTTTTAGTAATAAATAAACAGTTCCAATCAGAAGGGATCCTGTGGATGCCCCAATTAGAAAAACAGATCAGACTGAACCTAACGGTGAACTTCCATCCTTTGGAATGCCATCCCAGGCAAGAAGTTTAAACCAGCCACACAAGGAAAAATATTGTTAATTAGCAGCTCTTTAACTACAGTCAAGAGCACAGAGATGGAATGAGTGAGAAAAAAGGCAAAGCCAACTAAACATAGAAAAGTTCAAACTTACTGTACTAGTACAGGAGAGAGAAACAGCACATGCAAATGGAGAAGAAATGATGAGGATGTCAAATGTAGGGAAGAAAACCTTCCGAAATAACTGCTAAAGCTGCAGGCTGTTTAAACTCTACTGCACATGTTAAAAAGGAAAATTTGCTTCAGAGGCACAGTCGTATTCTGTTTCCAAATCAGACTTGTACAAAATTTTATATCTTCTTGCCTTCTTTTTGTGTGGTGTCACTCTCTTATGACCAGTTTCTTTTATCTAAGTTTCAGATATTGGTACTCCAAGGGTTATTGTTTCACTGTAGGGGATTTCTCTGAGCAGGGAGATGCTATGGTAATATTGCAGCAGCTGAGCTATGAGAATCCAGGCCTAGTATTAGAAACTCTCAGTGGAAAATACGTGACAGCTCAGGCCTAGAAGCTGATAGAGTGTCCTTGCATCTAGGAAGGATGTATCCATAGAAGTACACGGAAGACAGGATGATACAGAGAACGGATAGAAGCATGCAAAGAGATCTAGAGAGCACAAAGAAGCATAGAATAATACAAAGAGCTATAGACAGAACAAAGAAGCATACAATAACACAAAGAGCTATAGACAGACAATGTTGGCTAAAGGCCTGGGAAAGCAGAGTAGATTTTAACAGTTTCACATTGCTAAATTACAAGGTAAAGTGCAGATATTGGAAATACGACAAATGCGCTGTTCTGCTCAACCAATCACTAATAATTTCGTAGATATAAGCAGAGAGAAATAACCAATCGAAACAATGCTGTAAACGCGTGAGAACTTTGCCTGAAACTATATCCATGAGCTTTTTGTAGTAATAAATGAGAATGATCATAAAACCATATTGGCTCGTCGTCATTACTCCGGGACCGATTCTCTCCGTGGGACCCTCACGATATTTCACCGTGTGGGTTGATGCACTCATCCACTTGTATTTTTGACCTGATGTTGCAAACAAAGCTGAAAAATTATTTGTATGGATAGAAAAGGGAAGAAGGAAAGTGAAAATAACTGAGATTTCATTTTTGTGACGTACCTCACGGGAATCCACTGCTGCATACATAATATCCATCCAACCTTTAAAAGTTGCCTGAAAAAAATGCACAGTTTATTATCACTAAGAAAAAAAAAATAGATATTGCTAACATAAACGGGTTAATAGTTGTGGAAAAAATGAGAAGTGTGCTGTGAAAAATATGCATCGATTCTAAACATATGCTTGGAAGTATGATTCACTGGAGTTTAATAAAGAGAAAAAAAATATCCTGAAAAGAAAACAAAAAAAAGGTGATTAATCTCAAATGTGTCTTAACGCTTACTCTTGTTAAATTGAAATCTAAAAAAAAAAAAAAAAAGAACGCTAAAAGTTTCAGCCTAATTAGCAAATATAACCTAAAAGCATAAAAACAATTTCTAAGAAAACAGCCGATAGTTCCATTCTGCAATTTTTATCAATCATAGAACACTTTGGAGGATCCAGAGCAAAGAACTTCATCTAGAAAAGATACAGGGATAACAGAGACTTTTAAAAAATGCCTTTTTGTCCCTTGTTGTGGTATTAGGGAGCTTAGTGAATTAGCATCCCAACACTTCAGGACTTTTACAACAAAAGAAAACATAGAATTCTAAATCAATTGGTCCATGAGTTTTCTTTCTTATCTACTCTGAACCAGAGAAAATAAGAATAACTTTAAATACAGTAACACAGAGACTATTTCAGGCTTAGTTTGTTAACCAAAATTAAAACAAAATTGAAGTTTAAAACAAAATTGAAAAGCTGTGAAACAGAGTTCTTGATTTTAACACAAGGCTGCATATGGCCCAGTGTTCTTTAGGAGGAACTGAGCAGCTCATAGATAAGGAAAACATTCATGGAAGCTAAAAAATCCCCAGTTTCTGTGAGATAAACAAGCGTAGTGGTGTCCCTTGGTTGGGCTGCTCAGCCCATTCCTTGAAGAAAACACAAACGAGCATGTTTTTATAGAACTTACCACTTGGAGAAGAGCCAAGTATCCCATGCCAACATTGTCAAAATTTACAACACTATTTGTCCATGTCCCATTGTAGGCAATACAATCATTTCTGTCATTAATGAGATCAATATTTCCTTTTTTGAGTACGCATTTCCAAAATCTCTTTCCGAGCCATTTTACTCCTAGAACATTAAAGAGGAGCCAAAAGACAACGCAGACGAGCAGAACATTGAAGATGGAGGGGATGGCTCCAAAGAGTGCATTCACAACAACCTGAATGAAACGAATGAAAGTAATAATTATTTGCATTCAGTAGATCACTTTTCCCAGAAAGCCATTGATTTTTTATATTTCTGTATCTATTGAAAATTCTCATCCACATAAAAACTAATTGATGACAAAGGTACAACTAGCCCTCAGCCCAAATTCATGCTTGTCTTAAGGTGTAATTTTTTGGTATTTGTCTTGCCTTTTTTGAGGAACTAAAACAGAGGGCAACCAGAATTCTCCTTGAGTAAAAGAAATACATAAGATTATGAGTCAGTAGTAGCTAAGAGACCTAATGATAAGATACAACAGAATGGGTTGTATGATCTGCATTCACTA
The DNA here is from genome assembly GCA_013397175.1 of Platysteira castanea. Taxonomy (NCBI): domain Eukaryota; kingdom Metazoa; phylum Chordata; class Aves; order Passeriformes; genus Platysteira; species Platysteira castanea. The sequence goes on from VYXC01011438.1 coordinate 40,440, forward strand.
CAATGCCATCAATAACCCTCTCTTTGTTCTGGATGGGTTTTGTATGAGAACAACAATCCTTTCTTTACCCTTCTCTTCTCCAGACAACAAGCTTTCTCAGTTTCTCCTCTCCAGTCCCCTGGTCATCTTGGTGGCCCCTTGCTGGACACTCTCCACTTTGTTAATATCTGCCTTACCCTGGAGAGCCCCAAACACAACACTCCACATTCAGTCTCACAGGTGGCAAAAACATGACAGAGAGAATTGNTAGCTAAGAGATGTAAGAATAAGATACAGCAGAATGGGTTGTATGATCTGCATTTACTACAATGCCATAAATAACCCTCTCTTTGTTCTGGATGGGTTTTGTATGAGAACAACAATCCTTTCTTTACCCTTCTCTTCTCCAGACAACAAGCTTTCTCAGTTTCTCCTCTCCAGTCCCCTGGTCATCTTGGTGGCCCCTTGCTGGACACTCTCCACTTTGTTAATATCTGCCTTACCCTGGAGAGCCCCAAACACAACACTCCACATTCAGTCTCACAGGTGGCAAAAACATGACAGAGAGAATTGCCTTAATGTGCCCAAGATGTGGCAGATCTCTGTTGTTCTGGTGACAAATGTTTAACCTGCCATCCACCCAGGTTCTGTTCTGCAAAGCTGCTCACTGAGAGTCCCGCAGTCACCTGTGGTCATTGTGGCTCAGGTTTTTTTTTTTGCTTTTGCTGAGGTTTCTGCAGCCCACATCTCCAGTCAGTCCAGCTCTCGTTGCAGAGCAACCTTGCTCCCAGTCAATTAACTGCTCAGCCCCAACTTCACATCATCTCTGAACTTGCTGGGGCCAATTTCTACCACATTCTTCTGGTTGTTAATTAAGCCATTAAGCAACATTTGTCCCAGAAATTACCTCTGAGCCACCAATAGGCAGCTGCCAGTTGACCTTCATCCTGATGGTCCCTGCACATGGGACCTGGCAGTTCAGCAAATTCCTCCCTAGCTCCTAGTTCACCCATCCAAACCAGGAATAACCAGTATCTGAGACCACAGATGCCTCTTCTCTCCCTCATCCATCTCATAATAAAACATAATCAGGTTTGAAAGGTAAAAATTTCCCTTCCTAACTTCACCCTGGCTGTTTCTAACTAATTTCTTCCTGTCCTCCACAGCTTTCAGGTTTTTCTCCATGTCCCTCCCAGTATCTGAAGTCGGTGTCTCATCACATTCTGTGATATAACACACATCAGATTTGCTTATACTATTTTTTAATTCTCTCCACTGACTTTAAATATTCTATACAGTTCACCCAGAGCAGCTTTTAAAACGGAGTTAAAAGAAGCTCCTCTGCTATTAGTAGTTTTAAAGGTTTATTATCTTTCAGATCCACCCTGGCAAACCCCAAATGTGGCACATGAGCCTGTCTAGCAAGGTGTCACAGTGAGCTGACACAAGCATAGCAGTCTGAAGAAAGGGAATTACAAGAAGATGTTTCAAAAGTGAATAATTTCCACTGAAGCCATGATTCAATTAATCCATTTTCCCAGCTTCCAATTTCTTGCCTCAGAAAATGAAAAAAACCCTAAGGACAACTGTGGTCACTACATTTGTTATGTCATGAAGACTGATAAGCTACAACTTTCTCAGTATAGGTTTCTCTCCCATATTACAGTTTGTTTTCTGTAATAATCTGTATATAGATTCTTATCTCTTCACAAGTAATTAAAAATAGTTCCCATAATTTCAAGCACATTCATTTTTTTCAGAAGAATTTTCCAAATACACTGGACGAAATGTTTCCATGTCTAAAATAAAACAAGAACAGGTTTCAGAAAGCTACAGGTTTAACAGAATTCTTGTTTTGTTTGTTCTGCACATTACACTGAAATCAGAAATATGGAAAAATGTTCCAGGGTTCACATCACTATATGTAGTAAATGCTTCTGGTAGAACATAATAATTCAATTTCTTTAATTTATTTGTATTGATAAATTTCTGTGGAAGTCTTAGGTATTATTTCAAAATATCAACCATAAGATGTAAGTAGGCAATTCTGAAGCATCTTAATGCCATCAAGTCCCAAAACAGACACTCAGGTTTTAATTTTCATAGAAATTTCAAAAGCAGCTCTTACAAAATATTCACCCAGACTGTCAGTATTTTTACCTTTATTCCTTCAAATCTTGACAAAGCTCGGAGAGGCCTCAGTGCTCTAAAAGTCCTGAGAGATTTCAGGGTGGTCCCAGAGGAACAAGATGATGAGTCTTCAGAAACAGAATTTCGTCCCCAGGAAACAAAGGACAGCTGTGTTCATTGAATTGGAACTGGGATCATTAAATGGCATACAAAATTTTATTTTATTTATATTACTAGATAATCCTAAGATGAATGTTACAGTACCTTTGACCACTAAGTCAAATTAAGAAAATACACATTCAAAGTTATCACAATATAATTTTACTTCATTGTTATCTAATATATAAAAAAAATTGAATTAATTCTAATTTGATTTTTTTAAACAGTTCATATCAATTTTTTTTAATACAAGTACTACAATCAAATTGGTAACTATGATACACTACCTAACTAACTTTATTAGTAACTTTCATACACTACCACACCAGAAAGGTTTTTTCAAATAAAATACTCCCATTTTCTACATAGTTATTCTCAAAAGTGCATACAGTAATTTGCTATCACAACTTAGGATGGTGATGTGGAAGCAATTTTTTTTTTTAAAAGGACTTCTGGTTCATTTTAAATTATTTTAAGAGAGAAAATTTAATGAAAACATTATGAAGTTGTTTCAATAATAAAGATTTTTTCTTCACCATTCATGATTTGTCTCTTCCCCTATTTAAATTTGTCTCATTGTTCAGCCACTGGATATTTCCATGCTCATCCTCTGTTTTGGACTGCTTTTACATTAGAAAACTGTAACTGCTCAAGTCATGCTGCATGTTCTTTACAAATAGTCATAATATTAGATCTTTGTGTTGAAATTTCCTAATGCTTCACAGCTTTCAATTCTGACTGCTCTGATGCTATCAGAAGCCACTCTGATGTTAAAAGTCAGCTGTTTAGACGTCCTTATTTTAAAATATTTAACTTCAGAACCATCCCAGTGTGATGTTGACAAGCAAAAATGTTTCATTTTTATACAGCAAGATTATAATACTTAACATTTTCTACACTCAGAGTAAATATTTTCTAAACTCAGAGTATTGAACACTGGACTTGTCTCACTCTTGGTGATTTTAGCATTTCTGTTTAGGGCTATGCAAAGTAAAAGATTTCCCTATCTTTAACTCACTGGTAAATGATTCTTACAACCATACTTTTCAACTGTCTTTATCATCTAAATTTCTTCTCCTTCAAGGAAGAAACTCTTTCTTTTTTCTGTTTCTAAATGTTAAAATCACAGAATCATAGAATGGTTTGGGTTGGAAGGGGCCTTTCAGATCATCTAGGCCAGAACTGTCAGTAGCTTCACATTTTCTGTTGTCTCAATCAATTAATTTTAATTTTATTTCTGATCACTAATTGAACTCTCTCTCTACAATTGAAAATGTTCTTAGAGCCATCATGGTCCTCAGTAATAGTGACACCTAATAAAATTTTCTTCAGCAACTTCTTGATTATTGCTAACAGTATCCATTTATATTTGTCCTAAGGCCTCTTTGGATTGAAGGTTTCTCAGCTTTTGGAACTGTCTTTTACACTTGTATTAATTCATAATCAAAAATTACATTTACTTCTCTAGACAGAAAATATCAAAAATTAAAATGTATGACAAGCTGAGTATGATACTTACACACACAATGATGAAGTCAAGCAAACACCAGGAATTTGTGAAATAACTGTGCAAACCAAAAGCTACCCATTTCAGAAGCATCTCCGTAAAAAAGGTGTAGGTAAATATCTTATCAGCATAATCTAGGATAATTTTCACTTTCTGCCTCCTCTGCAAGTAAATATCTTCAAATGCCTGGAATTTCAGAATTCAGTTTTAAAGCAGGTCAGTAGTTTTACGGAAGATTATTTTTAAATTGTACAAGAATACACAGTTTGGTTTATTATAACCATTTCATATTAAATTATGGACAACCATCACTTAGTTTCATACTTAAAAGTAAAATCCGAAATTTTTAAAGTAAGTACAATCTCACTTTCACATTGATTGAAAAATCCCATACTTTCAGGTTTTGATGTTCAACACTTCAAAAAAATGTCTGACGAGGGTCAATTGTAGCTAAAAAATTTTGGCTTCCCAAGGTAGTTGATAATTTTGAAGGGGTTGGTCTAAAATTTTTGACAAAAAAGCTTGACTTGAACACATGAACCAGTGTCTGTCAGGCTCTGACATTCCAAATGAGTCGTCTTGAGTCACCTGAAGAATTGTAATACAGATACGGGAAAATTTGACAAAAACCTCACCTGCAACTGCTCATTCCTGGAGTTGCATGTTTTTTCACCTAAACCTTGACCTTGAGGTTTTAGGAAAATGTTACATTGATTGCCGTCGTTCACATCAGTGTTTGCTTATGTTTAAAGTTTTTGCTGCCTTGTTAATTTATTTTAAATTTTTTATACTTCCAATCTATTCCCAATTCCTTTTAACACCTTGCATTATTTCCTCATCAATCCTTCCCAAACGTGTGTATTTTTCCTTTCATCCACTTCTCCCCTGCTTTTCTGAGCATTCTTTCTGTGATCACCATCTCCTTTAATTTCACTACAAGCCATGGACATGAGTGAAGGTTTAGTGCTCCTTCATGTTACCTGGTTCAGAAAATTTCATATCAGTAAAATTTATAAACTAGCGAAAAATGGACAAGTCCCTTTTTGCAAGAGGACAAGTGTATCATAGAAATGGGAAAGTTCTCAACACTGTGAAACAAGAAATTGCTGTCAAGAAATTGTTATTGTTTTGTTATTTTGCAGCTGGGTACAAACTAACATTTTGTTCAATTTAGTTGGACCCTACAGTACATTAAAAAATAACTCAGTTTATTCCTTGCTTAAGTTTGGTTCCCCAAGAACACAGAGGAGCCCTCACTGGAGTCCCAGGGAGCTCCCCTGGAGGTTTTGTCAGGGGAATTTTAAAGCAGACAGTTCAAACCTATGGTTCAGAGAACAACCTGAATGTAATGTACACAGAACTGACTTTATTTGGATTATGACATCTACATAGATCACCTTCAGACTATTTGGTTATGTTCCTTCTGCACTACATAATGTTTTATTTAACAGTTACGTTCAGTAGACAGTGAATATGCTTTCAAATCAAATAAATCTTCCCTTATTCTTCAGTAGAAATGGATGTGATCAGAGTAGCAGTGAAACATTACCTCACCTACCATTTTACAGCCACCTTCACTTTTAGCTTCTGATCATAATGTTTCAATGATTTTCAATCTACATTTTTACTGAGCAATTGGTTCACTTTACAAATTTAGAAGTGTTATTATTTTTTTTCAAGCCTTCCTAAGTAATTTCAGACTGTGGTTTAGCCTTGTAATTAACACAAAAGTGTAAAGAACTATGTTCAATGAAGAACTATGATTCCATAGTTCTAAATCCATATATTTAAATATCTTATCCAAGTGGAGGAAAGCTTTGTAACTTCTAAGGGTTACATTTATTACACTCTTGTTCCTCCCTGGGGAAAGGAATGGCATAGTACAAGAAATCAACTCAATACTATTCCTTTACTGACAACAATTAATTCAAAAGTGGAGAAATTAAATGAAATTTACCAGTGCTGCGCTGCTCAATACGATCATAAAAACCATAAAATATTCAAACCCACTATGGTTAACAATTCTGTAGCAGGTTTTTCTAAAGTTCCACCAAGTCCTGCCCGGAAACTTCGTGATATCCACTACACAACATGGGAAACACTCAACACAACCTGAAAAGAGAGAGAACAGCATATTGGTTCAAAGGAAAATGTTGATATATGGATCTAAAAAGTATAAAACATCTAATAAAGGGCTTCTACAGGTTATAGGAAGAATGTGCTCTTTTATGTACGAGGTGATGCTGTTGTTGAAATGATCTGAAGCTAAAGAAAAGACAAAATTTTTATGCCAAAACTATCTCTTTTAATAGAGCTACACATATATAGAATAACAGACAATTTTTGTGCCCTTCTGCACTGAGGCTTATGGGCACAAAAGAAGCATCTATTTCTTTAAAAATGTGTTTATTTTCTGCATCTTTTTTCTTTTTTTTTATTTTGAAAAGAGATATTACCTTACTAGTAGCTCAGGAAATTATTATTTTTACTGATTATTTCACGTTATTGCAACTGCAGAGACATTACTACTGGACTCTGTTCACTGCCCTGCACCAGAAATACTCTTCATTAAATCTGTAAAGGCAGCAGGATTGGACCATGAGAGTCAACAGGATATAAGGAGATGTTCAGGTAATCAAAGGCAGATATCCACACTGGGATGAGCAGGCAAACAGTTCCTGCTACCCTGGACATGTTCCAAATGGATATTTCTGAACACTGGTTCATTTGGCATTAGTGCACTACAAAAAAAAAGAGAGATTCCTACTTTCTGCAAAGCAGTCCTTAGGCAGCTGGGAGTTTTTAGTTTGGGAAAACATTTCTAGAAGAACAACTGGATCCACAGTGCTGGCTTCAGAAAAGCTACGAACGCCATGATATTTCTGCCCAGGAGAAGGAGAAAGAAAAGAATTTATTTGCTTTTCATTAATAAGGTTAACAAACCTAAAAGAAAAGAAAGTTATCATCTCCTCTCCCCCAGCAAAAAGAAATTTGCAGTATATTAATTATCTTAATATTGCTGAACAACCAAAATAAGTTATAAATAATAGGACAGGAAAAGTAAATTCCTACCCTTTGTTTCCATTGCTTTAATTTAACAAGTTTCTTGGTTTCTTTTAGCCATCTACAGTGGACTTGCAGGAAGGGAAATGCTTAGAAAAGATTATATTATGCTACAATTTTAGAGGAAACTCTGATTTCCTCAGGCCAATCCATTTTTAGAGAAACAAGTCATGTCTCAAAAGGCTTGAAGCGGGGAAGGCCCAGCATATTTCACAAAATGGTAGAAGTTATAATTACCTCTTGTTGCTCTTTCTTTGGGTGTGTTACTGTGAAAACATTTACAGTTTCAGAAATCCCAGAACTCTGATTGAAGCTGTTTGAATTCTGCCACTGTTCTCTGTGTCTTAATCTGTCTCCCTGCAGGAAACAATGTAAATCAGTTGATTTTCCGCTTATTTTTTTCCACTTATTTTTTGACTGACAGTCATTCTTAAAAGGCAAAATTATTTAACAGAATGTAAAACATCCATGAAGTTTAGAGTCATATAATCACAGAGTAATTTGGGTGTTTGGGTTGGAAGCGACCTTAAAAATCAGGTGGCTTCAATCCCTCTGCCATGGACAGAGAATCTTTCTTTTTATAAATAGTTAGATGGTTTTCCTAAAATGCTTTTAAATGAATGATGCTTCCAGTTATAGGCAGAAGTTCTAAGTGATCAGAATCAGTTCTCAGTCCTTTTGCCACTACAAATTCCAAGAAATACCAGATTCTACTGCAGTAGGGAATGAATTTCTGTTATCAAATGCTTACAGGCAAGATATTTGAAACAGCCACAGATGATTCTAAGGTCACCAGCAATTTTTGCCTCTTTCAGAACTTGTCCAAAGATATTCCGTGGATGATGCTTCCTAATATGACCAAAACCTTACAAAATGGATCCTAACAGTCCACCCAGACACTGACCATGTGCTAACCCATCCAAAAAGAGACCCCTCCAACCCTAACAATCCTGTGATTTTGTGAAAAGAGTTCCTATAGTTCCTGTGCTTTATTTGACAGTCCCGTGTGGATGTGACAGACACCTGAAATATCTCCAAGGTCCCTAAATGCCTCTGTACAGCTGTCATGGCAGTAAAAATGTCTCACTCCCATGCAGAAAGACTTGGGCTTTATCCTGCCCAACACAACAAAATCAAGAGATATAAAGGGTGTCAAAACACCATGGAGGTGAACAGGTGATTTAAAAAAGCAAACAAACAATCCTAAGAATTTATTTTTTAAGGTGTAGCTTTTGTTTACACTCCCTTTGGATTCCATGCAACTGAGAAGCAACATAAAATCAGCATAAGAGGCCTGCCTTCCAAAAAATCCAGGTGTAAGGCAAAGAGACACAAAGAAAGAATGTCTGTCTTGATCCAAGTTCATTTCTCAATTGACAATAGTAAACGGAAACAAAACAGTCAAGAGCAGAATTATTGCTTTCACTGAAGAGAATATTGAAAAAGTGAATATTCAACATATCATTGAATAACCAAGACTATTTGGTAGCCCTTGTACTAGAAGAACAAAGAAAGTAAAATTGCAGAAATGACAGAAAGGATAATATTTACTGTTGATTCTTTGAGATTGTATTCACAGATGCAAGTCACAATAATTTTTCAAATATCAATATTCCTTACCTGTTTCCTGTATTCTGCAGCTGTGTGTAAGATGTGCCCATCATCACCTTCCTTGGTGTAAGTCTCTGCTGCTGTCATGGGAACACAGGTACTGTGGCTGGTCAGAATTTCCTCATATTTCCTTGCTAGTGAGGAACTGTCTTCCATATGGTAACACTCTAGGTTAAAGCAACTGTTGTCTATATATTTTCTGACATCTGTCATGGCATAATTAGTAACCTCTATGCCTTTGCCAGAAACTTCTGCCAAAGTCTTCTTTTTGTCTGTTCTTCTGAGGCTTCCTCTCATTCTTTTGCAGCAGTGATCCCAAATTCTGTCTTTCAGAGCCTTCAGGCTCTTGCGAATCTGTGCAATGGCAATCTGATATTTAGTCCCTTCTCCAGGCCCTTCTTGTCCCTCTGAGTCATCAGTGTTGAATGAACTCAGCAGCAAGGCAATGAACAGGTTGAGCACCTTAAAATAAAGTAAGTTGGAGACACTATTGCTAACAGAAAAGACACTTCAGAGACCCTCTTGAAACTTGCTTTCATTAACCACTACAATGAAATTATTTACTGCTATGCTGGAATATTGTTACAGCATGATATGGCTCCTTCTGGAAGGAACAGCAGGAGAAAAAAGGAAGGAAGGGAGAGTTTGGGTATATCAAATATATTTTCACATGCTCTCATGTCCATGTGTAGAAAAATGTAGAAAAACAGCAGGCAAAGATGAATTTTAATTACATCACTATCAAAAAGGATCTGGTATAGACCAACAAACCAAGCAGATGAAAAAGTCTCCCCATATATTTACATTAGATCTAGTATAAACCCAAAAATCTGGGTATTGTAAACTTTTGATAACATAAGGGCAACTTGTTAAGCATTAAAAGCACTGAATAGTTTGGTTATTTGGTCCCATCAGCACAAAAGATGAAGACATCTGACACCAAATTATCGTAAGCTCTGCACTTCGATACTCTGGCTAGAAGGAATAATTTTATTTTGCTTCTATATCTTGCGTGAGAAAGGTGAAAAGGGAAAAAAGGAGAACAAAACCATGTGTCAAGGGACACCCAGAAAAGAGAATAAAGTCAATACTTTTCAAACTCCAAAGAAAAAGTAACTGGATGCATTCAGTAGGGACTGAAAATTGACTTGAAACTCACCACTAGGTTTCCTAGCACCAGGACGAGCAAGAAAATGATGAGACATTTACTTTCTCCAGCCACTTCCATGCATTCCCACATCGTTTCAATCCATTCTCCACATAATATTCGGAATATAATCAGGATTGAATGACTAAAATCCTTCATGTGCCAGCGTAAATTTTTACTGGTGTTTATTTTATAGTATTTTGTGTCATAATCACTGCCCAAAATCTGCATTCCTACTATAGCAAAAATAAATACAGTGATTGCCAAAACCAGAGTGAGGTTGCTCAGCGCACCAAATGAGTTTAGAATTATTTTCATAAGAGTATTTAAGGCTGGCCAGGACTTTGCCAATTTGAAGATCCTGAGCTGTAAATAAAATGCAAAGAAAATAAAAAGTTAAAAACAGCCTAGATAGCACAGCACACATGAAAATCAGACACCATATTTATCATGATGTCTTTACTGCAGAAATATCATTATTTTTTCCCCTAAGAAAGCCTTTTAATTGTTTTGATGCAATTAAAATCACTCCAGTTAAAAGCTCATATTGTCTTACTATTTACCAACAAAGAAAATAGATTTAACATATTCATCAGTAAAATAATATGAGGGTATGTCACTCTACATGTACTTTTAAAAAATAATAAATAATTACCAGCCTGAAAGGTGACAGATTTGTTCCAAAGCTTGCTAGGCCAATCAAAACAACAAAGCTATCAAAAATATTCCACTTGTGCTGGAAATAGTAATAAGGATCTAGAGCAATGATTTTCAAGATCATTTCTACAGTAAAAATCAGGGTGAAGACCTGGAAAGACAAAAATGAAATTCAGAAATAAAGTCACTGAAAAAGTCTGTCTCCTTATGGGAGTGTCCTAGTATAAATCCAGGGTTGTAACTCCATTTTCACCCTGACATAGGCTTAATTTACCTGGTCACTTAGAGAAATCAGTCGTTGGTAATCTGGTCGCATGCCAGGGTACTCCATAGCCAGGAATAAGGTATTCAAGATAATGCAAACCATGATTAAGAGATCAACAAATGGATTCAAAATTATCAATTTCATTTTCTCTTTGACTGCTCTCCAGAACGGACAACAATTCCAAATTAGATACTTTTGAGGGAGACTTTTCCAAAATGTAGGACAGGTCAGTTTTGACTCTGGCAGACAAAGAAGGAAAGTGACTTATGAATAATCCTTTGCAGAATATCACAGAACAAAGAAAAAGACAATCAGACATTGAAAAAATTGAAAAGTCAATCTCACCTGAGCAGAATGGCATCATTGAAAAAACTTCTTTAACTTGTTCTGCACAAACTAATCACAGACTAATAAAGGTCAGGCAAAATTTACCCTTGGTAATGGCAAGTTATATGAGATATGAGAACATCTATTTCACTGAAATTTACATTTTGCAGCATAATTTCCCCTAGTGGCTTTTAAAATAATGCTGTTTGTGACAGTTTTGTCTCTCCTACTACACAATCACCACAGTAAAAAGAGGAAAGAATGCCTTACTAGAATTATCTGTAAGAATCGTGGCTGCACTCATTAATCTCTGTCTTCGGACAGGATCATTGATGGCATCCATTGACACCTCATAGGACAGCAGGATCTGCCTCTTTGGTTAGAAAGACAGCAGAAGATGATACAACAAGAGAACATGAAGATATAATAATTACAATACAAACATTACAATACAAATTGCAATACAAAAATTATATCCAGCATGGGATAAATATGCCTTTTCAAATACATGTTATAGTGGAGCTTTAACTTGCTGAAAGAATGAAAAACAAAACAAAACAGTATCAGGTGTTTGAAGACAAAGGACATTTCATCAAAACCAGGACATTTCTTCAAGAAGCTGTTTCCTTCTGAAGATATGTAATTAGCAGTTATAACGCCATTATATAAGAAGTATAGAAACATTAACAGGGGACAAGGGGAAAAAATTGTTCTACCTTTCCAGTGAATGATAAAAACAACAGACAAAAAGAACACTCACCATCAGTTTGAATAAATTATTGGCTACTTAACTATGAACTATTGATTATTGATAAATAATCATGTATTAATGTGAAAAATAGTCACCTAGTTAATACAAATTATTGGGTTTTTTAGCCCTATTAAGCCTATCAAGATCTAACTAATATTGAACTGCCTAAAACTAGGAATGGGACTACTTTTGTTTTTGTTAGAACTACTACATGACAGGGAACTTGACAGACTGGGAGTGGACAGAGTGACCACATCACAATGCACTGTACCTTAGTATTCCCTCCCAGCACAACTGGATTTGCTTCATTTTCTCCTTTGGGAAGGATAAATGAATAAAAATATATAATAATGTTATTTCAAACTCTTATGATATTATGGTTTTTATTAACATATTCGGTAAAACTGTTATTCAGGGAATGAAACTGGTATCCTTGGCCTTAGAGGTTTAATAATAATTATTTCTCTTTGTGACTCTGATATTTTAATGAAAATCTAAGCAAAACTTATCTGATAGAACTGTCAGAGAACAGACCTATGAATTGAATTTATAATACAGTGCTAAAATGCTCATTTTCTCCTCTGGTTTTTTTCTGAATCTAAAAGGTTCAACTAGACTATTCTAATCATGGCCAGTTCAAGTCACCCTGTCATTCTTTTCTCTAAGATTTGGTGTCTCAGAAAACAGAAACCTAGAACAATTTGTGTGCCAGCCTGACTAAAGTTCTCAGTCTTCTTGTTAAGGAACCTTTGGATTTGTGTTTTTGGAAAGGACAAGGACATTCACCAGCACTGAACTGGTTACTGCTGCTCATTGATCTTTGGCTGGAGGAGGTAACTGGGGATGAGAACTCCTCTGACAAACTGGCATTTAAAACAGGGATGTGTCCTAGAGAAATAGTCAAGTGTTTATAAACTGATTCTGTCCTACCACACAGCTTCTACCTAATATGCTTTTTTTCTTTGACTTAGCACCTTCAGCCTCTTTTATGATGAAAGTAGAGAGGACATTGTTTGAGGAGTCCTCAGATGCAGCAGAGCTTGCACTAACTGTAGTTGCCATAACATGAAATAAACTGCCATGTTTGTTGCAGGTTATACTTATTTGACTAAAGGTAGAAATCTACATTGGGGCAGCTCGCACTGCTTGGATCATGCTCTAGGTTTTCCTAGAGATATTCAGAACTTTGTCATTCCCTGGACACAGAGAGGGGAAGGGACCTTGGAAAGGTCTGAAGATGTTATTTCTGAGATATAAAAATCCTGATTACATTTGGCATCCATCTGTGCAGACGTTGTAGCCTTGAAGAAGTAAGATCTAGCACATAATCCAAATTTATCTTGTGTCTCAGACATCTCCTGCAACAGTCACAGACTTAGAAGAATAAAGTTAAGTAGGAATAAGAAGCCGTAAGAAATTATTTTTATACTTACAGAAGATATGACACCTGTTATGAAAAGACCTTTTTGTTTTCTGAATAGGTACAATAAAACACTACCATGGACAGTGACACAGCTTTTCCTTTCAGTGCAGCAGAACCAAACTAGGTCACAAAATTGAATTATATTCTTAACACAGCAGGGGAAACATTAATGACACTACAAGAAGCAAATACTTTACTAAAGGAGATGACAGGTGGCAGTTGCTGCCAAGTGGATGATTTGGACTCCTTCAGCTCAAATATTTAATTTATTATAGCTAGGATTATGGAATTTATAAGAAATTATGACCATGCCGACTGTCAGAATGAGAATTTAATCAATTTTAGCTAGGATTATATGTCTGAGAAAGACTCCCCTACAAGGACACTTTTCAAACATACGCAAGTTGGAACATTTTTTTTAGCTCTGCTATGGAAAAATTTCCATTTTCAGTAAGATGGGTGAAACAATTCTGATGTTCTCCCAGAAGCAAAAGAGAATCTGTCACGTGATGAAACCAGTATAAGGGCATTAGAAGCTTTCTTTTTAGATACGGTTGAAAAGAAAGTAATATGGATAATTGCCTCAGAATTATTTCGAAAGATTCAGCTCAAGATTAAAATATCTAAATATAGGTATCTAAATTAAGATGTTTACAAGGAGCCAGAGAAAGATTAAAGTTGGGACGGTCTTCTAGAAGATATAGTATTTTGTCAGTGGGAGAGGTACTGTGGAAAGAATCTCCAAAATTAGGCAGAGGAAGAATAACAAGTCTTAATAGAAGTTTCCTAAAGGATTAAAAATGAGTGATCAGCAGAGGAGATAGAAACCACTGCTGTAAACAAGATGTGAAACAACATGTGTGAGATTCAGCCTAATATTTAGATATCCACGTTTAATTTATCCACGTGTGCAATGCAGTTAAAAATCCCATTATATGGGACACATATGTCTCTGATAAGCCTGATTCTCATAAATAAATGTTTCTTAAGCCATTTGAGATGGTCTGTTGAGACATTTGGTAGCTGAGACACCCAGAGTCTCAGATATGGCACATAACCTCTGTGCCCTTCCATAGAGGAAGTGAAAGCAAAGTAAGACACTAGAAAAGCTCTAATGTCACTAGATACCAGTTTGTGACCTAAAAAATTAAATCTCCACTTGATCCTGGGAGTTTAGAACCTAAAACACATGTAGAAACCTAAAAAACCTCAAAAAATTCAAATCCTGGACACAATTCAGGTGCCTAAATGTAGGAATTTAGCAACATTTGAGATGCAGTGCTGGAAGATGTGCCACAGATATCAAAGATATCTAGAACATCCAACATATGCAAGAGCATCTAAACTGGCACGAGATGCTTAAAGTCAGCATGTGAATCATATTCCTAACATCAGAAGTCTTCATACTGAACTAAACCCTATCCTAAATATTTAGATCAGAGAATTAGCTGTCTGTAGAAAAGAATAATAATTAAAAAATAAAATTAAAACAAATAGTTATGTCTTTAGGACAACTCTAAAACTTAAGAATTTTATTCATTTATTTCTACAGCTCAACTGAGATGTTGACAGCTCTTACCACAGCTCTCGGAGCACAGGTCTATGATGTGCCACAAGTGTACTGCTGACAGCCACTTCCAACTTCCCTTTCAGGTGCAGGTAGTGCTGGCTCCCTCTGGTCCCAAAATCTCATCCTTGAATTGTCATAACACATGCAAATCTAATGAATGTATTTTCTCTTTCAAATACTTACGAGCTTCTTGTGGCAGTGACCAGGCTGTGAGCGAAATATTTGCTCCTCATTTTCTTGGTCATCTAAAATTAAGTTTTGCCTTGAAGTAGGTGTTTCTTTATTGCACTCTTTTCCTTCTGAATTTTTCAAGTCAGCAACTGACATTTCAGATTCAGCATGCAAGGCCTTACTGCTTTCTTCTGCAGCTAGCATCTGTAACAAGAAAAGCAAAAGGTCTGTTTGCTAATTCAAGGCAAATACCAGAGCACGGACTAGGATCATATATGTGTAATTATTATGCTATCTGAATGATTTGCACTGACAGTTCCCAGGTTTCAAATGTTCAACTGCCATAAAAAGACAAGAGTACAAAATGCTATTCACAATTCTGAAAGACAAAGCAGGGTTACCTGTGAGCTACTGTAATTAAAGTCTGCCCTTGTCCCTTTAAATATTGTATTTTGTATTTGGTTTACAAAATATTCTGGTTTATCCTTTCACTTTCCTTTTTTTGCTTTGAAAAGGACACTGAGTCCAAGAGAGCAGAAGACAAAAGGCTCAAGCTATATCCTAGGATGTTAAATTTTCCTAAATACTAATCCTGATGAAAGAAAAATAGAAGGAAGAGAAAAAGAAAAACAGAAGGAAGAAAAGCCTAAGCAAAGTCTGGCAAGCTGGAATGTCAGGCAGAGAAACACTACAGACCTGTCAACAACTGTAGAGGAGTAAATTGGTAAATTGGTGATGCCTTACAATTTAATGATGAAATTTGATCGTTTCTAGACAATATTTTTTGTCCTCTTACAAGTCTGACTTTTCTGACTGCTAGCAGTAAATCGGGGGTATCTTTTATGTAAGGTAGAAGATAAAACTTATCCACTCATACTTCCTTCATGACACTATGCTGTAATATCAAGAAGGGATACCCAGATAAAGGAATTTTTGGGCATGGCAGTAATGGTACTGTACAAGAACAGGGAAAACTATGGAGTGCAGCACCCATGCAATACCATAAAAGTTACTGACTTGCCAGAAAGCCATTCCTATACAATGTCACGTCTGCAAACCCTAAAACTTAGTATGTTTTAACTTGGATTCATGATGGTTTTTTGAATCACAGGAATGTTTATGTATTTAAACACACATATACATGCATACATGCATTTGTAATAACATAAAGAGAAATGAAGTGTCAGAAAGTATTGTAAGAAGTCCGCGTTTAATTCAAAACATTATTTCCCTAATTCACAAACGAAAGAAAACAAAAGGAATTACAGATTATATATGGTCATTTACAAACCTGTTCTTTCTCTATAATTTTTCTGGCATCCTGAAGTAGTTTTTCTTTTGCCTCAGTTTCAGCACGAGTAGCTCTGTTTTCCTCTTCATATGCCATAGTTACGACAGCCAAGATCAGATTGAAGAGATAGAATGAGCAGAAGAAGATGACAGCCATGAAAAAAAAGATGCAGGACACTCCAGATGTACGGATGGTCTGTGAGGAAATGGTAAAGGTGGGAATAAATTCTTAACAAACTAACAGTTACAAAGCAATTTCAAAATAACCTTAAACGATTTATTTTCCTATGCAATACAAAAAGTTAATGTACTGCAGTGTTTTCAGTGAACAATAGGATTGTTTGCCTCTGGTCTAAGTTATACATAACAACGTCACGTGCTGCAGAGAAGAATTAACAAACCCCATTTTTAAAATGAAATCCAATATCTTCCAGCAAATCAGGCAAATGATCATCCAAATTTAAGCTATGAGAAGACAACTTCGTCTGAAAAGATATAAACAGGTGACTGTGGAAGAAATCAATGAAATTCAGTAATAAAGATGAAAGTTAGGATTGTCTATACAATCATGAAAGATGTTTTAATTACAGAAACAGAGGCAATATTTAGATTGCTTATCTTATTCTTACATTCTTTTAAACGGCAGCAGAGGAGATGGCTCAAAGTTAAGGTCTGAGACATTAAAAACTAAAAATCACATGACCCTCAAATAGGCAAAAGAAGTTTGCATCCATTTAAAAAAGTCCCAGTTAATAAAGGCTGATTGAACAAAGAATTAAAATGGACCAATGTGAGAGGTACAGAACAAGGCAGAGAGTATTGTTCCTGTCTAGCAAAGGCACTGTATAGACATAAGGGATCCAGAGAGTGCTCTACATGCATTTTTACACCATTTCAAAAAAAAACAAAAACCCAGAATTGAAAAGTTACATTCAAGTCTGAATCAAAACATAAAGGCTCCATTTTTTTTAGTACCATGTTGTCAAAAATGAAAGTGTGTCTGTTGAGCCAAAAGCTTTGATGAGGAGTCAGCACTTAAAAGATGAACAAAAAATGTGACAAATCCTCACATTCCCTGCAGTAGCAGGGAGCTCCCTGGCTGGATCTGCTCCATATCCCAACTCTTGGGTGGTTACATACAAATATTTAACTCTTATTTAGCTCTTAACCACTGACCCAAGCATGTTCTCCAACAAAACTAAGAGCATTCACAGCAGGATTGCTCCCATCCAACATCACTTGCAGAAGGCAGCTCAGTCATTTGACTCTATTTCTTTAATACTTACATGGATTTTAAAAGAAAACTGGTGTCAGTTAAAACCAGTACAGACTTCTCTAGTGGACATAAAGCTCTGATCTGCCTGTCTAAAGTCATTCCAGCAGGTAAACAAAGCACCCACTTGTCTGTAGAGACGCTCCCAGTAGTCCTGGGTCATCAGGCGGAACACAGAGAGGAAGGCCCAGCCAAAATGGTCAAAACTTGTATAACCAAAGTCAGGATTCTTCCCAATCTTCTCACAGGTGTAGTTTTCTGGACACTCGCGACTAACCACAAAAGAAATGTTAAACAACACTTATGTGGAGATTCAACTGTACCTGAAAGCATCCAATTCACAGCAACAAATAAAGAGTTGTTCAGTTTTTCTGAAGTAACATTTCATTATTTCCCAAATTATTCCTGCAAGAAAGGCTGATTTATAGCTGACCATCTCAGAAAGCCATTTGTCTAGTAAAGAAAACTAGACAGAAACCTTAGTTTGAGACTAGACAAAAACTCTCACTGATGTAGGTTATGTCCAAACAAATACACAGAGAGGGGAAAAATGGAAATACCTTTACTTTTAGATAATTCACCAAGATGAGGAGAGGAGAGTTTATTAATATCTAAAAAGTCTTTACTGATCTGCTCCCCTTCTAATTTACATCATTCTACCTTACCATTATACTCCCAGTGGTTAGCAACAAAGTACATATAAAATTGGCTGCATCCTTGTACTTCATTCTTTTTCTGGGGTAAAATATCTGGCTTTTAATTTAATAACACACTCACCAACCCATTTCTTCCTCCTGAAAAATCATCACCATTCCTTTAGACCAAGAATAAAAACACAGTACATCTGGAGAAAAAAATTAAGAAAGTACTAAAGCTGCTTTGTTACTTACTTGGGATCTACACTGTACCCACAGAGCAATATTTCAGAAGAGTCATTCTGTCTGTAGCAGAGCTCTAATAAAAAAAAAAAAAACAATCAAGGAATCATAAAATCAGAAGTTGTCCCTTTCTACAGCTTTCTGACAGTAAACCAAATATTACTGCACTTTTTAAACACTCTGATGGATCAAAACTCTTGGGAAGATCCTTTCCCAATGAAGGGCATACAGGGCTGATTCTCAGCAGATCTGTCTCTCTGACAGTTTTAAAAAAATAGTAACAGTTTGCTGCAAAACTAACAATGTAAGATTTTATTTGATCTTTGGTAAAAAAGAAGAATCTCTATGAGAAGTAGGCAGAATCCATGAAATACAGAATAAGTGATGGAAAAAATAATTCCCTGTGCAGTACCCCTAAAATAAGGATCCCTGTCCAATGCACAGATAAAGAAGAAAATGCTTGTAGAAAACTCAGTCCCTTCTATCCACAGACTGCTGATCTTTCTCCAAATCTGAGACCCACCAGTCTCAAATTCAGTTGTCCCAGGGACTTCCTACTGCTACTTGTGCAAATGGAGGGACAAACCCTCTTGGCAGGAATGCATGCAAACTACACTTTAACATCTCTGAAAAATCAGACATACATAGAAAGATATACAGATTATGTAAAGGGAGGAAAGAAAAACATTTACCTTCATCATTTGGTACATATATCTTGGGATCCTTACATAACGAGTCATTGAACAGAGTTTTATTGAGGACACATTTGGATTTTAAATTGCCCATAAAAAGCTGGAGGCCTATGAGTGCAAATATACTCAAACAAAATACAGTCAGGATCAACACATCTCCGAGTTTCTTAACAGACTCAACAAGTGAATTTACGATGACTTTCAGACCTAGGAAAATAAGATCCAATAACATGGAAAGTGAGAAAAGGAATGCAATGATGTTCCTATACGACAAGTTTGTTAAAGACAAAGGAAACGTATTGATGTATGGCTTTGACACTAAAATTAAACAACTTCAGTGTTTAATTCCTGCTATAATTCCATAGCAAAATCAAAAATATATTTGCAATTATATGGAAATGGTAAAGTTAATATATATTATGACCATGAGATATATAGAAATTTATAGATTTTCAAGTGAATTTTTGCAGTTGGACTCTGAAATCATACTTTGGTATCCTAATTAATGACACGACTTACAAAAATATGGAATATCTGGATGGCATATACAACATACTGTTGACAGTATGACACACAATCCAGACAGTGGCTGTGGTCAGTAAGGAAACAAATGAAAATCTCCCAAATTGTGAAATCAGCATTCTGGGAAATAAACCAGAGAAGGTTAAGCTCATGAGGTAGAACATGAAACCAGAAATATGGTGGTGCAGATACATTATGTTAAGGGAACATATCACATACAGTGGGCTGCTCCAGGAAAACAAATTAAAGAGACAAAGGCACTGGGCTAAATAAAAATGAACATCAGTGATGGGATAAAAAAAAATGCAGAAAATAAATCTGCCTTTGTCAAAACCATTTGAAGGAAAGATGATTTTAAAAACTGTGTTAGGATGCTGCTGAGGGTGCAAAACAGTCACACCTTGGGATTCCTTGGGGTCACAAAAAGTGACCAGAGAACTGGAAGACAAGAACAGGAGTGGAATTAGAATTTGCATCCTGGTGAAGCAGAGTGAAAATCAGTAAGATGTGTTGTTCCTTACCTGGTATTACTGAAATAGCTTTCAAAGTCCTCAGTACCCTGAAAGTTCGTAGAACTGAAACGTTGCCAACACTCTGAAATGCAGTGATGTACCTGTAAAATTTACCCACAGTGAACCGAATGACAAAGATGGAGCTTTTCAAAGCATTTCCTTATGGAGCAGGCAGTAATGAATACACCGCAGAAAATAAATAGGTCAAATATGTCCCAAGATTTATACGCCTAAAATTAGGAATCTAAGTCCATTTCTAGGTATGGATATAAAGTAATGGGCCTTTGGAGCAGTGCCTCTGAAAAGAAATACAGTAAGCTCCTACTTAGTGTGGATTTGGACACTTTAACTTTGGAAGAGTTTATCCATCAAAATGTCAAATAAATATAAAACCTTCAGTGTCATAACCACACTCTTACAGAGGCTTCTCTCATGAAGGTATATGTTGCAGCTATGTCAAAACAAAATATACACCTCAGGAGAAGGATGTTGAGCAACAGCAGATTTATAATATGTTTATTCTGTACCACATGGGTCTTTCTAACCTTTAACAGTCAATGAGAACTCGAGTATTGCAACTAGTTTCAATTTTAACATTTCAACAATTTGAAAATTTCAGAAAATCAGTATTTTGAAGTGTTGCATGTTCTATACAGCACTTTAACAGGTTACCCCATATTTTCTAAGACTTCTTTCATGTCAGAAAGGACATGAATTGTGACATATCTCATGACAAGCTCATAACTAGTAACAGAATTCCTTAAAATAAAAAGTCTCAATAACAAAATCCAAGACAACAATGCTTGGAAAGGCAACCTCCCCGTCAAAGCATGACTTTGTCAGCAGCAAATCAGAGCACATTAGCTTTGCCTAGTCTGTAAGATTGAATAATTATCAACTTTAAAAAATAATGACACTTGAGTTAGCAGTTGAGTTAATTTCCAAATAGTTTTCTTTGCAGTACTATAAGACATGGAAAAAAACAGGTGGAGGTAATATACTGTAAAGTTGAACACAAATTAAGTAGGGATGCAGCTAGGGAAGAAGGACCATAAATGAAATTTTTCATGCAGTTGTTGGACTGTCTTGTGATAGTTGCAACTATCAGTAACTGTCTAGTGATAGCTGCTGATAATTAACAGTATTCAAGCTCCTTAGCAGTTCATCATTACCTGTAAGAATAATTGTTCATCTACATATAGATGTGTGTGACGACACTTGTGCACATAACCTATTTACAAATGAGGAAAAACCTACATGTAGTGTTACAAACTACTCCCTTCTTTATTTATTCTGCCACCTGGCAACTTCATTTGGTGCTTTTAGCTCTCATTGTATGAAAAAAATATTGTTTATTCTCTTTTTGGCTCCGTGCCATACACTTCAACTGTGTTCCTGCTCTGCAATTGCTTTTTCATGCGAGTTTTATTCTACTTAGTTTTTTGTTACATGGAATTACAGATATACATCTTCACTGCATCTTTTTTAATTCTGACATCTTTTAACATGTGAGGAGCAAAACTATGCAAAGTCCTGAATGAAAATACAGGCCACACAGTGAAAAAAATGCGTGTTCTGCTCCTTTACTTCTTACCCACAATGTCTTCATTTTCTCTCTCTTTCTCTGACCATGACTGCATGTTGGAGTGGTGCTTTAACAAAACTGTCTGTTTAAACTCCAACATCATCTTCCCAACAAGGGAAAGCCATTTCAGAGCCCATGAATTTGCATGTAAAGCAAGGTCTGTTCTTCCTTGAGCATCACTTGACACTGGGATTTCACCTGTTATTTATCACCAAGTCATTCAACACCTTGCGACCCATTTTGGACCCTTCTCAAATGAGTTGCATCTGATCCAGGGTACAACTAAGGCAACATAAAGAGGCAGGGTTGGTTTGGGCTGTCTATGCAATTACTTCTTGACAAAATTTAAATATGGACTAAATTGAGAACAATCACACAGTTCTAGGATGAGCTTTTCATTTAGGTCTTACTTTAAAGTCTGTTTTTCTCATTGCAGACATGCAAATTACGATTCAAGCACAGTTTAGCAGCCAACAACTGTAAGGAATTTCAGCAACACCAAACAGTATTTTCTCTGTGTTTTTGTCCCCAAGTGTAAAAGAACAACTGAGTTTTACTCACATTACAATGATAATAGAAAAATCCAAGCAGTTCCATGGATCTCGAAGAAAGGTAAATTCGTTCCAAACAAATCCTCTCGCTACTATTTTTATCAATATTTCAGTAGTATATATGGCATTGAAAACATTTCTGAGGAGGAAAGTGTATATTAAAGTTACAGAAATAAAAATATTAATGAGACTGATACACATTCAGACATATCTCTATCTTTTCTCTGATCTACTCTCTGCACAGAAATAAACATAGAAAATGTGAAGCAAAATAGGACAGGTTGCATTACTTTCAGAAGCATGATGGGGACAAGATGTCCTCTTGAATTTTAGCAAATTTTCCATGTGAATCTACAAGCACAAACATTCACCTAATCATATGATGCTATTTCTGGATGCAGGATAGCTCATATTTCCTTAGGAAACATTTTTAAGACTGTTTATGTTCTAAAGCAGGCTGGAAAATTTCAGAGCCTCACCATTCTAGCGGAACAATAACAGCAATTATTTATTTCAGCCTGTAAAGCTTGCACATTTTATATATTTATTCTGACAAATACACTATAACTGAAAGAAATCCTACAGAAAATTAAGTTATCACCATGCTTACCCCAAAATAAAAGGAATTAAAATTACAGATTTTCTGAGGCTCCAGGCACATTTTCCAGATTTAATCCTGGAACATTAACTCAAGTTACACTGGATACAGTGCACAAGTACAAAAGGAAGCAAGACATCACAAATAAATGGCTTCCTAGTGGGAACAACTGACTTAGGAGAGTCACCAGGAAACAGCAGGCAAGAACTGAATGAATATTTATTCCTTTGTAGTTTTTGCAGGGGGCAACTATAACAGACATTCGGGTTATTGCTGTAGAATGAGAGATATTAAGTTAAAATCCTGCTGCACAGTCTCTCTAAAAGATTTAATCCTCAAAAGGAAAAATGGGCCAACCTCCTATGTTACACCAGATGGCAAAATTAGGCAACACAAAAAAAGGGCATATGGTGAGAGCCTCTAAGAAAAGGCACTTAAGCTCCACCAAAGACTGTGTGATATAATAACAATCCTCAGTCTGCCTCAGAGGTCTATCTGAGAATTTTCAAGCCACATAATTAGATCACCACATTATTTAGATTTTTCAGTCCTGCATGTTAGTATTGTTGGAAAAACAGTGAACACATGGCCACTGAGGTACTCACTCAGTCCAGTAGGCTTGCTCCAGCAGCTTAGGGACAGTCATAGCCATACAATTGAGTAACACAGTGCATGTAATAATGCCAACAAAAAATGTGAATAGTAAGTTAAGGAAAAAATGCTACATTATAAAAAATGAAGTTCATAAAAGTTGCTGATTTACACACACAAAAACCACACAAGCCTTCAAATAATTAATTTTCATTTGAATATGCTCAGAACTTTTCATGTGTTTTCCAAAGAAAGTTATAACAGAATCACAAAATATCCTGAGTTGGAAGGGACCCACAAGGATCACTGAAATTCAATTCCCATCCCTGCACAGTACCATCCCAAGAATCCCTCCAACATCAAAAGACCAAGATCAAACCTTCTCAGCTGGCTAAAATTCATATTTTAAATATAAAAATGAATTATCTGCATGTGGAGACAGTTTTGGAAGTTAGGACACTAGAGGGACATAACATGTTTGTCATGTTCAGATATGTTCACCTAAAAAGAGCTCTTTCCACCAATTAATAATTCCAAATAAAAGCAGAAAAAGCAGAAACAGAGGAACAGAATGACAGAAAATGGCACAGAATATTTTAAGATTCAAATCAGGAAAACCAATGAAAGGATATGAATGGACCAGAATTTTAATTGCTGTTTTTCTGACTGGATTAAAAGGACCAAATATAAACAAGGCAGGTGTGGCAGTAAACCGGAAAATAGTCCTCCTTTTATTTATCACCATAAAAGTCTATTAAAAAAAGGATTCACAGTATATGAAACATTTAAATTAAACCTTTCTGCAAAAATTTAATGTTCAGTTTTTCAAGCCTGCATCTAGAGCTGTATCTAACTACAGTTAGGAGTACAGCTTGTCTTTATTCTTACTTGGAGCTGTGACCTGACTATACACATTTTGAAAGAAAGACAACAGCTCTGAAGAAGTTCATTATTGCCTGAGAGGAAGAAGCCATAATGGAAATGAATATGAAGAGCAAGTAATCATATTCACTTGGTCAAAGTAATTGAATTACTACTCTGGGACTATAACAATGGTCTTAATACCTTACTCTTGGACAGTTTTATAGGCTACAAGAGATTATTTACAAATACACATTGTGTAGCACTGCCAAAATCCTGGACAGTCAAAGTAAAAATTTTAATTTTTAAATATCTCTACGTTGTGAAGTAACACAGTAAATTCCCTCTAAGCTATCTTAAGGGGCATGCAGCTCAGTACTTTTGCCATATAGCAAAAGTGAAATCTCCTGAATTAAAAACAGTTTCCTAACTTTAATAGAAATTTCCTCAACTCAATCAACCTTAGTTTCTCTTCATCAAAAGTATCACTTTGATTACTTTGACAAAAAAAGTATCTGGAAAATCAAAGTCTAAATCATGTTTTCTGATAAAATTATTACACTCCAATACCTTGCTGGTGTACATTAAAACAGGAACTGGGACTGGATGGAACTTTCTGCTCTTCAGAGCAAGTCCTCCTTGGCAGTAGCAATCATTTAAGTTCAGTATTTAATTTAGAAGGGATTTCTAGACTATCTACTTTATACACTGCTATAGTCAGCATCACCAACCACTTTGGAATAGCATGGAGTAAGTGCAATATAAATATGGCACAGTAAACAAAGCCAGTGAGACACAAAGTTACACAAAATTAAGACAATGAAAATACATAGGTTTGCTACACAGAGTACTTGAAATATCCCAAACGTGCCTCCCTTAATTTGGATAATATTTGTAATTCAGTGAAAGCATCTGCAATTCCAGCGTGACCAGCTGTTGGACAGGCACTGTTTATACAACAGGGAGTTCAGCCCCACAGGCACCAGAGAAACTGCAATGGAGGACAAAGCATCACTTATCCCAGAATATATTTACTATCAAAGTGTACCAATCACGTATCATGTTTTCATAATTAATTTTGATTCTTGCCTGGAACTTAAAATACATCTTCATTCCATAATGCAAAGCACATCTTAGCACTCCCCACCAAAAGCTGTCAGTAAAGTTCAAAG
Organism: Platysteira castanea; assembly: GCA_013397175.1. Classification (NCBI taxonomy): domain Eukaryota; kingdom Metazoa; phylum Chordata; class Aves; order Passeriformes; genus Platysteira; species Platysteira castanea. Next base: position 65,725 of record VYXC01011438.1, read on the forward strand.
GTCTGTCTACAGAACCATCAAACCTCAGTATCTCCTGAATAGAGCTTTTACTATCTCTTAAGAGTTCAACAGGCAAAAATAAAATTAAAAAAAAAGCTTTGGGAAGTTTTAACCTTGTGATCACTGTAGTATGGATCAAAATCCTCCAGGGGTTCCCCAATGAGCTCTGCAGGAATGTCGCCATACAGAGAAGGCAGCTTTTTGCAGATTTTCAGATCAAGCTGAGGAGTAAGTTTATCTTCTTCAACTCCTTGCTCCTTATTCTTCCCTTTAACTTTGACTTGCTCTTTTTTCTTGTTGGCAATCCTTTCCTCGATCGCTGCCAAAGACTCGGGGGTGAAACGTCGGAAGCTGTTAGTTACTGATGGCCAAAACAAGGGATCCATTTTTCCTTCTGAGTGTTTGTTTCCAGTACTAGACGTAACTTAAGAAAGAAAGCTCTTGACAATTAGAAAATCTCAGAAATAACACACAGCTTTAATATCTATTAGATTAATGATTTTTTACTTATCTGAAGCTCTGTATCAAAACAGAATAAAATAGAGTAGAATGGGAATAGACTATTTCAATTGAAAAGAATCTACAGTGACCATCCAGCCCAACTGCCTGGCCAGGGTTGACCATTGTAAGGCCTTGAGCACTGCCCAAATGCCTCTTAAAAACTGACAAGCCTGGGGCATCAACCATCCCTCTAGGAAGCCTGTTCCAGTGTTTGACTACCCTTTTGGCAAAGAAATGCTTCCTAATGTCCCATATAAACCTCCTGCAGTGGGGCTTTGGACCATTTCCGTATGTCCTGCTACTGGATCCCAGAGAGAAGAGCTCAACACTGTATTTCTACTTCCCCTCCTCAGGAAGCTGTAGAGAGCAATGAGGTCGCCCTTCAGCCTCCTTTTCCCCAAAACAGACAAGCCCAAAGCCCTCAGCAGCTCCTCTGAGGACACTCCTTCCAGCCCTTTCACCAGCTTTGTAGCCCTCCTCTGCACACACTCAAGGACCTTCTCGTTCTTCCAAAATTGCAGGGCCCAGAACTGCCCACAGTGCTCCAGGTGAGGCCACATCAGCACTGAACACAGCAGGACAATCACCTCTTCTGACCAGCTGGTCCTGCTGTGTTTGAGGCACCCAGGACATAGGGCAAAACCAGCCAGGGGCACACTGATTTAGAAAAAGAGTAATGGAAAACAAATCCAGTAAAGATCAACTACTGAATCTGGATCTACCCTCTGCAATTCAGGTTACAGAAGAGATACTTTTTTTCTTTGCTTTTCCAGCTTGGAAGTATCAAAATCACACCTCTATCAGAACTCAGACAATTATCTGATTGTTTCTCACTGTAGGTTAAAGTATCAGCAGCCTTGCACCTCAGTTACTGTTCCTCTGTACTTCCCAAAAGCAGAATTCAGTTCCACATGTCCCACCTCCAAGGCTCATCAGATCCATCCCCTCCACTGAGCAAGGCCAACACTGAATTCAGCTCAAGGCTTTGTCCAGTTGCATTTTCAATTATTCTGCTTGAGGCTTAAATCCCTGACACAGGGGAAGGGTGGCAGTGAAGAAGCACTGAGGTGACTGAAGGCAAATCACTGTAAGTGTTCAGTTACCAATGCCTGAATTTACCACACTGCTGTAGATGACAGCAATTTACGTGACATCAGCTGTCATCCACAGAAGATGAAGAAAACTTTGATCCATTACAGGATGATTTGTCCTTTGTGACTCATGTCAAAACTGATTACTCTCATTTAATAAACACTTTTGGTCACTGCCAAGTCTTTAAGACAGTCTACATTTATGATTGCTGAGGTCCAGCCGTGCTACTTCCTTTTGTGAGCTCACACGTGAACCATGTTAGAGAATCAATACTCTCTTGCAATGATAGCTCACTTTTATAGATGCAGATATATTTATTTTAAAAGAATATGCAAGCAAGAATGATTGTGCAATGATTTTGTTTGTGTTTATGGGACTTGGGAGGGGTTTTTTTTTCCTCCTCTGGGACTTTCCAAGCACGTTCAGATCTGATCAGGAACCGCAACTCAGAGATCAGAATTTACCATGGTAACAAAATGGAACTATATAACCAAAGAACTGTTACTTTGCCAAACCACACAGACCTATTTCCAACTGAAAGCTCAAAAGATAAATTGAAAATCAAGATGTTCTTTTCTTTTTTTTCAATTTTTAATAATTCTAAGAAGATCAATTTTATCTTCAAAGTAGTTTTAAGGACAACAAGGTAACTCAGTTTTTACGGAACCATGTCAACTGAAACAAATGAAGCTATTAAAAAACAAAAAGAAAAAAAAACTGAATCGGACAAAAGCAGTGATCAAGAGCAAAAATATGCAACACATTCCCTTCAGCAACTGTGACCAGAAGTCATAAAAGGACAAATATTCATGGACCTTCATGAGAGGATTTCTTCAGCAGACCTGTACTAGCAACGTACTTGTGCTCACATAGAACAACAGACTTTTTGGCCTTTGATCAACTGCCAATTATTTATAAATTGTGACTTGGGTTAGGAAAAAGGAAGCTAAGAAGATGTGGCTGAAAAATCCTTCTGATACAAAGGACTAAAATTATATTAAAAAGACAGAGTAACTACTTGGAATTCCTGAAGCTCAGCTAAACTCAGCCACCGCATCATACACTGCTGAATTAGCTAAACTTTTAAGTTAAGGTAGAGTGTTGAAACCTTAGAAATATTTTCAATTTTTGCATGGGACACAAAAGTTTCCCCAGTAACCGATTCTGGGAGGGAAGATACAGAATATGTTTTCTTAAAAGTAGCACAAGATTTTTTCTAGAACCTGAGAGAACAAACTTGGGTGTGTAACTACAAGTTAGTGCAAAGAAATTGTATGTCAATATGTACTATGTCAACAGGCTGCTGAGGCAGATGCAAAGCTACAGTTCAGATCTGTTAATTTCCTGTACAGCATATGAAAGAAATTTGCATTTAAATTAAATGAAGAGTTGAAAGTGTTTTGGTATCTCTGGTCCTGTAGTAGAGACCAGTCCATCAATATCAGACACAAATGCACTGGTACCTTCAGTTACTAAAGTACCACTTTCTACAGGATCAAAGATACATAAACACATCTTAAAATTCAACTTTTAAATTAAAGAGGAAATGACTTTGATTTCTCATCTTGAGAGAACTGCATTCAGTGTACAAAGCTAGGCACTGTTTGAGGTTAGTTTTGGTGGCTTAGGGGTACTGCGAAAATGACACAGAATATTTTTATGTCAAAACCCAAGGAATTCCAGATGTAGTGGTGAAATTTACTGAACAAATGATCTGCGAAGCACTAGAAAGGGATGAAAAATGAGTCATTAAGTGAAACAGACACTGGGCACTACTGAAGTACAATTTGCTATTAAAATTTCTTAAGATAAAGGGTTTTCAGACAATTTGCTAGAATAGCCAAGTACTGCCAAAAATGAGTCTATTAATACAATGTTTTGGAAACATGTATTACAAAATGCTTACTGGGGTACTGACTAATCACTAGAGATGATAACTAGCAAATTTAGACCTTTAGATTGAAAAACAAAATACAAATTCAAGCTTTATATACCACTCCTTGATTTGGTGCTATTTGTGTGAATTTCAGAACTCTTTTCAGCTCCCTAAAAGCACAGAGTTCCTTTTACATGCAGCGAGGTAACAGCCATCAAACTATTGACCATAAGATATCCATCAATCCACAAAAGTAAAATTGAAACTGATAAAATTGCTCAGTAAAATACTATCAAAGTCAGTAAGAGGCATTTATGAGAAGTTTCTCAAAATAGGAAAACTGGTAGGAACATAAATATAAAAATGTCCTTATTTGTGTTTCAATCTAGTTTCAGAATGGATTATAACCAATTCTGAGTCCCAAATTACTTCTATCAACTCCCTTGTCACGGGCCACTCACTGAGTATTTCCTGTGAGCACTTGGATCTGGAAAACACAAAGGGTAAACTAACTGCTAGTTTGGTTTTAGTGTGCATTTAGTATATTTTTTCACATGAGAATAAAGACTAAAGAATAAAGATGTGTTCACCTCTTCACCTGAAATAAGAAAAATAATGAGAAAGCAGCTCACAGCAACATGTTATGAAACAGGACAGGAATTCTCTTCGTTCTGTTCTGTACCTTGCCAAAAGCTTCTGCTATCACCTACTCAGTTTCAGTAAGCAGAAAAAAAACTCTGTTTCTGATCACCATTTTCTTCTATTTAACTGCTAGTGATGGTGAACACATCTAACAGATTTAAGTCCTTAGTAAAATCCAACTTGGACATTTTAGAGGACTACTGCTGTTTCTAAGATACAAGGCCACTTCTTACACCCAGCACTTTGTCCCCCACTCTCCACTTCTCACTCGTCACCCCATCCCAAGGAAAAGTTTCGTGTTTGGATGGGTTGGATAAACATCGACCAGTGTTGTTTTTTGGGCTGTTGGTTTTTTGGTTTTTTTTTTAGTGTTGTTTGGTTTGACTTTTTAACACATGTAATAGACAGTTATTCACAACATCAATATAATATAACATCATATCATATCATAGACTCACTCATTACCTCCAAAATCAGAAATCTATGCAATGAGCTAGACAATCTATGCAATGTGAATTACTTAAGCATCCTGAAAATAAATCACTCACCAGCATTGTTGTGAGAAAAACATTCCAGATTTGTGTTGCTAAAGAAATTTCAGTATGTCAAGTTCAGTGTAACTAAGATTAGATAGTACTACAGCCAATTTGAGGAATACTATGCATGAGGTGATATAACAAAACAGAGCAGTCATTAATTAATATGATAATAATTAATATATCAATAATTAATAGTAATTAATATGACAATTGAATTTTCTTATAGTATACAAATATTTAGCAAAACCAAAATACTTACAATATCTCCTTCAAAATAGAAAAGCCTTCACACTGATTTCTGAAAGTAATGTTGGCTGGCTTTTATCTCCAAGGAGACAGAAAGTCTTGATTTTCTCACCTTCACCTTTCCACTCCCAACAACATCATTTCTCCCTAGTCAGCTCCCATGCAGGAAGTTTTCTTTTGTATTGGGATGCCTGGGGGAGGGATGGAGGGAGGAGCTGGCTTGCTTTTCTGAAAACAGTAAATGAAATTTTGTGCTCTCACTGACAACACTGTAAGAAAGGGAAAAGTGCATGGGTGATACTCTTGAAGCATAATCACCTAAATAGTAATCAATTATTTTCTTTCTGCTGAAAATCATAGCTACATTTATTAAAAGCAAAGACAGATTTTTGTTCAACTGGAAATATATGTGTGAAGTGGCAAGAAAGCAAAAGGTTTCCTGTTTCATATTTCATTCCAAGCTTTAAACCATGCAGGCGTGCATTAAATATTGGCACAAAATTTGCCTTTCATTAAAAGCTTTTGTTTAGAAATTAGAGTACATATTACTATTTTTCATTCCTTAATTTCCACTTTTTATTATTCTCAGGCTCTGATGAATGTTCATTACATCTCATATAGACAAAATCTGAAATTCAAATATACTATCTGTTATACACAAGATCAGAGCCCGAAATACATTCAATAGCACACTATGCCATAACCTCCAATAAAACACACAAACCTTGTTTGAGCAAAATTAATATCACAGTATTCATCCTCATATCTGAAATTATTTGTATTTATTTTTTTTAAAGTGATGCATAGAGCCTGCTAGTCACAGGTATTGGACAGTAACACACACATTCATGGTAAGCCCTAATGCCAAGTACAGTTCTACTTCTTAATTACATCAACAGAACCCATTACTGTCTACAATTTTTTTTCTTCTTTATTAAGTAGAACATAAATCTTTCCTATCATCTTTCCTGATGATAAGAGAGTTACTCTGGGTTTTGCTGGAAGGATTCTACCGAAGCAACTACGCTGTCCTTAAAAGCCAGGCAGCACTAATGCACACAAAGAAACAAATGGCAATTAAACATTTTTCTGGATAGGTACAACTGAGGATGGTTTTAAAAGAAATAAAACTCTAAGTGTTCAGTGGTGCAAGCAGCAACAAGACATTTTAAGTTCCAGTGTAAGTAATTTTTCTAGAAAGCAAGGTTATGTTCTCAAGGCAAGTTCAATTAAGAGAGCAGAATTTTAAAGATCAGTCAAGCATCATTCTATAAAGGCACTATAACTGCTACATTTACAATCCTGTACCAGCTAATACCACTAAATGCAATACAGATTCCTACCTGCGTGTATTTATTCTGCTGTATCTTCTCCATCCATCTCTCCCTGTGAAAAATGGGGCTCAGGGGATAAACACGGACCTCAACACAGCAAAAAGAATTGCACTCCTTCTGTACACTGTAAAATTTAAAATCCAAAAAGCAAGAGCTCAGAGAATAAGGTTTTTTATCTCCAGCAGTGTAGGACTTGCAGCAAACCACAAAACACTTAGACAAGTTACTTTTCTCATGCTACAGTGGAAAATTTCCTTTCTCCCATTAGGAAGGCAGCTTCTTACAGTGGGGAGAGGGCAGAAAACCAGCCTCAGAGTAATGACACTGTTTTCTTCCCATTTTCATTCATTATTCCTGTGGAAATAGGAGGAGAGAAATTGAGGAAATAAAAATGCTGAAGTTTAACAACAAAAAGATAATGTTCATTATATAAATTACTAAAATTAAATTCATTATAGAAATTACTGTTAATTTATTCACCATGCTCTTGACGTGGCTCTGTTTCCTCCATTAACTGAAAAGTACAGCACTTTTCTTTTTCCTTTTTATTGCCAGAGCACAAGAAAAATATTTCTTGTTGGTAGCATTAGCACACCACCATTAGTTTAATGACTAAGAGGGTACAGATGTCAAGAGCTGAAAAAACCAGATTTTTGCATAATTAAATGTATCTTGTAACTGTGCCATAACACTCAACATTAGCTGCCGCTTTAAATTACAGATCAGAAATGCAGTCATTAAAGATGTCAAAGCATCTGACAATTGATGCACACTGCATGACCCTCTTATCCTCAGATCCTATCCAGCCACCTCCTCCACTACCTTCCACCTACTGGGAAATGCTCCGTGGTACAATCCCAGAAGTCTCCTGTTCAGTGGGATAGCAGGCACACCACCCGTGCCTCTGTCTCAGAGGGAGAAGGGTTCAGGCAAGGTCTCTCCTCCTATTTTTCCCATTTATAGGAATGAGACAGCTACTTAAGTTCCTAACAAATTCAGCACGATTTACCTCCTTTTCCTGTCTCACTGAGACTTTCCCTCAGTAACTCGCTGACCATGGAACCCCTGCTGTAAGTGAGACATCTGAAACTGGGATTGTTGAAAATTTCACTACATTCCCCTTCAAGCTGCATCTGTATTATTAAGATAATATGTCTCAAACTGGCTAAAATTACAAGCAGGACACAAGATCCCAGATGGATGCAAGAGGGAAGGGAACAAGAATTTCAAACAAATAAGTCATTGCCATCAGTTGATGTACCTGTAAATCGAATCCTGAAATTTGCATACTGACCTCTTCAATAGTCTCTCTTGTCTGACTCATACCACCACAGAAATTTCGAGCAAAGAAATGATTTAAAGAGAGAAAATAAATACATTTATCAAAAATTTAATGGAAAAAATCAACATCACTTTACTTACACGCTAAAAACATCCAGTAATTTTGACCATAACAGTCAGAAGGAAAATTACTTGAACCTGAGAAAGATATTTCATATTTTCAAGAAATGAATCCTGCAAAACAAAATCATACAATCCATAACTAGATTGTGTCACCTACTGACAAAGAATGCTACTGAATTTGATATAAAGTATCTTTTTGAGTGTTTTAATTTAGGTCAAGATTCTCACAGAGACCAATTACGACTGTTAATTACAGAGTTTTTGGGTATCATTCACTGTCCATTAGCCAGCACCAACCACAAGTGAGTCTGAGACAAACATGGCCAATGATCCTCCATTAGAATCAGCAAATGCAAACCACTGTTCACACAGAAAACCCCACAAAACACAGAAAATTCAGCTCTGCACATGAAAGCAAAGAGGTATGAACACAGACACCAAAATACTCTCCTGAAAGCAAATCTCAGACTCTGGAGAGCTGGGAATGGAAATCATGTCAGAGGGAGCACAGGGAGATTCTGAGTTTTGTTAAAGATAGCTGCACCACAGAAACACAGGTTGTCTCTTTTTGGCATAATAAAAATAAACACAAATCATAATCATAGCAAAGTGCCGTTATTTTTGCTTTCTTACAACATGAAGTGAAAAAAGTTTCCCAAGTAATTTTAAAACCAGAACGTTCCATTAATGAGGAGGAACAGTTTAAGTGTTGTAAACCTGCACAAGTGATTGCATGACAGACAGAATTTCTCAACAGAAAATCAGAAAGACTTGCAAATGAATGAGACCTTTAATATTGGATGACTCTTCAAGTTTAAGTTAAAACTAGTCAAATGTAGACCAATAAAATGGCACAAGTATTTAACAGGATGGACATTTTTGTACTGAAACAACTTGTGAGCACTTGTGCCCTTCTCAAATACTCCAAAAAAATAGTGTCTGATCACAGTAGACCTTTGTTTTTGCGTCCCCACCTTGCTTTATGTACAGATGCACACATGGAATTCACAGCAGATTTTCGTAGGGCAATAATTTGTTTAACACAGATCTGGAGCTGTGTAACAGTTGCTAACTCTGATCCTAACAGCTCATAAATGATATTTCTTACAAATTTATAATCTTTAAAAAGGTACTTGCTGCTCAGCAATAAAATTTCACACTCCTTGGTAATTCAAGGATTTGCATTGGAGACACTTGCAGAGAAAATTATTTGCAGAGATTTCTGTTTACTAAGGCTGCAGCTTTGGAGACTTTGCAATCTTCCTTCCTGTCTGTAACCTAAACTGGCATACAGGGAGTGCAGTGCCCACAATTTGGGAAGCACTATAACCTCTGGAATATCACATTAAGAGTGATCTCTAAGTAATGCACACGCATTTATTACAATGCAAACTCAAATGCATCCTTCGTGGGCTGAACTAATTCAGCTGCTGGCCAGAAGCTTCAGGATTTGCCTTAATTTTGAGGGTGACTAATTTCAAGACGTAGATGAGATTCCAGGAATGCCTTATAAAATATCATAACCCTGGAACAAGAACAAGAGTAATAAGGGACATCAGGGGGAAAAAAATGGTAGGGAAATAGAGAAATATATCTGCTTTGTTACGCCTGGAACACAGAATAACTAAATATTACAGATACAGTAAAACCAAAAGCAACACACAGAGAAAGTAATATACAAAATCTCCAAAGGCATGAGTCCAGAAAAAATGAGAGGCTTTGGCAAATTATCTGTGAGATAAACAAAAGGAGCAACTCAATCTCTCTTAGAAAAGAATCTAAGAGTGTAAAGTACATGCTGTATTTATCAAGACAATAATTTGCATGATGGCCATTTCCCTTTTTTCATGCTGCACAATGAAATAAGAAATCGACAGACATGAAATTTGGTACTTGGTAAATAGCTAATTGACTTTACAGAACAACAGGAAATAGCTTTTATGGTAAGTTCACATTAAACACATTGTTACACTACAAAGTAGCTTTCTGCCTAATGACCTAATGTACACTGAAGAAGTCTGAAAATGATCTCAGTGCCTTAAGTTCAAGTTACTCCATCTGTTTCTTCTTAGTGTTCTGAAAAATGGTATTAGTATTTTTGAAGCATTTTACATTTCTCCAGAGTAAGGTGCTAAGAGCAAAATACTGCTGTTGCAATCTTTGAAAGATTTCCAGCACTTCTGATGCAGTCTCATCAACACAGTGTATGAAGTCTTGCCTCTTATTGCATGGCCCCAAACAACCATGAAATGAGAAATGCAAGAGCCCTAGCAAAGGTTGAGATATTTGGTTTTGCACCTATTTCTTACTGTACCTCCCTGTAAGATTAAAGTCTAAACTCCAACATGTCAAGAATGTAACTCATAAAAAACTATGTAAGAGCAAACAGCTTAACAAATTAAAAACAAAGAAACCATAGAATTATAGAATGGTTTGGGTTGGAAAGGACCTTAAAAATCCTCTAGTTTCAGTCCCCTCCTAAGGGCAGGTTGTCCAGGCCCTCATCTAGTCTGGCCTTGAGCATTTCCAGGGATGAGGCATCCAAGGGTCCTCTGAGCAACCTGAGCCAGCATTTCACCACCTTCACAAGGAAGAATTTATTCCTAGTACCTAATCTAAATTTGCCTTCTTTCGGTCTGAAGCCATTCCCCCTCGTCATCCCTTTTCCTCTCACTACATGCCCTTGTAATTACTCTCTCCATCTTTCTTGTAAGCTCCCCTGCTGGTGGGGGAGTGAATGAGTGGCTCTGAGGGGCTTGGCTGTTGGCTGGGATGAAACCACAAAAATTCCTTATTCACCAAACAGGCCACTCACTGAATCCATCTGTCTCCAGTTCAGAGAGAAGGATGTTGTGGGGGACCACGTCAAGGGCTTTACAGAAATGACATCCAGAGGCCTTCCTTTGTCCACTAATGTGGTCACTCCATCACTGAAAGCCCCTGGGATGGTCAGGCAGGACTTGCCCTTGGTGAAGCCATGCTGACTGTCCTGCATCACCTTCCTGTCCTCTGTGTGCCTCAGCACAGTTTCCAGGAGGATCTGTTCTGTGATCTTCCCAGGCGCAGAGGGAAGGCTGACAGGGTGGGAGCTCCCAGGGGCCTCCTTTCGACTCTCTTTAAAGATAGGGACAAAATGTTTCCCTTTTCCCAGTTAGCTGGGACTTCACCTGACTGCCAGGACTTTTGAAATACCATGGAGAGAGCCTTGGCAACTACATCAGACAAATCCCTCAGGGCTTTGGGATGCATCTCATCACGTACTTATGTACATTCAGGTGTTGTGAACCTGATTGTTACTTATACTGGGAAGCATTTTTATTACAGCAGTGGGAGGCCTATGATTTAAGACAAATGAGAAATGTGTTTATTGTTTAATATTTTTCTTTCAAATATAAGATGAAGGCTTGTTTTGTTCAGTTTATGCGGCGGTCTCGCGTCCGACTGCCCCCACGGGCGACGTTCCCGGCTAGCTCAACTGCGGGACACGCCGCATGGATACAGCCCACCCTTGCCCGATGGGGTCGAGGGGCGCAGGCGGGTTCGGAGCGAAATGCTCCTGGCAAAGACAGTCAGAGAAGGCAGCGAGGCTCGAAGGCAAAGAGGTGAGGGAGGGGCCAGCCAGGCCAGTAAGTCGAGAGAGCCTTTATTTCCCCGAACAGGGTTTGGCCCAACTCCGTTCNAGTTTAGTCATGTGCTGGCTTCAGGCTAATGGTAATTGTCGAAGTGTTTCAGATACTGTAATGCACAAAGTATGGAGTTTTACTGGATTCTGGGTTGGAGGAGAACGAGGCAGCGAGAAGTTTTCTCTTTAAGTAAATACTGAGCAAAGTGCCTGACTACATTTCAGTATGCATTAGTCCATTAAGGAGTTGATGACTTCTCATAACACAGCCATTTTCATGCATACACTTAATTGGTTTATTGTCTTTTCTTAGAGGTATTGAAATTCTGATACTAGTTTTGTGTTAGGCTTTGATAAAATGAAATACTAATTTCATTCTTAAATCCCAACCATCACTTCATTATCCATAATCAGCAATGGATTACTCATTTAATAAAGATTATATTGTGTCTTTAAGAGCAGTCAGCATCTTTTGCACATTTGATTTGAAATTGACTTTGCTTATTAACAGAGAACCTTTGCTTTTTACATTTCTATGCCATTTAAAAATGTGGTTTCCTCTTTTTTTGTTGTTGTTGTGTATCAAAGAACTGTTAGTGGATTGTGGCTGCTATTAATGTATATAATGGAGTGTTTGTTCAACCTGTCAGATTAACAGGTCATTAATTTAAGGTGAAAAAAATGTACAGTGGTCCCTTTGTATCACAGAACCATTGTGGTCAGAAGAAATCTCTGGAGATTGCCTGGTCCAACAAAGATCACATTTACTGAAGGCTGCTAAAAATATGAGTATCATAATAGGGATAATTTTCTGGTTTCTGTGTGTATGTTTATCAAGCCTGAACTAAAGGCAATATTAGAGAAAATAAACATGGTAGGTTTTTCTTTGTTATACAGGAAACCTTCCAGCCTTTCATCATGCTTGTCATTTCCCAGTAGGAAAGTGGTAAGATGAGCTAGTCTATAACATTAGCTGTTTGCTTTAGGTTTTGGAAGAGAAAGAATATGACATTTATATGAATCTAGGCATTATTTTTCAATTTCCACAAATATCTGATCTTCTTAGGATAGACTGCGAATTTCTGAGAACACCGCAGTGAGCAAACTGCTGCTGAGCCAAAAAGGAAATGGTGGAGAACCAAACAGGTCTCAGGAGTGAAGTCAGGATGTTGAGATAAGGAGAGAAGGAAGAAGGGAAGTGCCCAGAATGTAAGCATTGAGTGAATAAACATTTTAATAAGCGAAATCATAAAGATTATATTTCCTTAATAATAGTAACTTCTAGAATGCTGTGGGGTTTCCCAGCTTCCTCTGTGTACTTCTGCATTCTCTCTCATGTGGCTTAGCAGTCACGGAATTAAAATAAAATGTTCAAAGATTTTAGAAATACACTGTAGGAATGATTTGGAGCCTGAGAAGTATGATTTTGCGGAGAGAAGATAGAAGGAAACATGACAGCACAACCAATAGTTAAGAAGAAATGTGGAACAAACTGATCTTCATGTCCACAGGGAGTGAAACAAGAAGTAGCAGGCTGAGACTGCAGTTCAGGAAATTCAGATGAAGCTCAAGAAAAACCATTTTTGGCAGTGAGAATAGTGAAGCAGTAGAATATGTTGCAGATGAAGGTTTTGGAATCACCATCTGTTGCAGCTAGCGACAAAACAGATATCTCCAGGAAGTACATCAGTGGAGTTGATGCTGTTTTGGGATAAATGAACTAATTGGCTTTAGGACATCACTTCCAACCCCATTTTTAAAAGATGTAATTATACAACTACAAGAATAAAATGTTTTGCATAAACAAATAGGCCTCTCTAATCCTCCAGGAAAAGCTGTAAAAGGTTCTCTACTTGGGATAAGAGCTACATAAATTCAGGATACAAAGACATGCATTTTAAGATCAGATAATCATTGAAAAAATTCCCAAAGGAAATAGTAGATTTTACATAGCTTGAAACCAAAAGTGTTGTAGGCTATATATAATTTATGGGCATGACTCAGATGCAACTGTTTGAAATTACTGTATTTAGGCTGTGCTTTATGGGATGTGAAACTTGGTGATCTGAAATTCAATTTAAATGTTTTGTGTGACTAAAATCTCCTGACATATCATATTCTACGTCTGCATAAGCAAGGCATTCACTTAATACAACCCACTGTGTTAGACTCCATCATGTCCAAAATCTGCTGTAAAAGCCACAAAAATACATTCACAGCACAATGTACACTGAACCCAGTCTTTGCAGTGGTTCTGTGGAAGTGGTGTGTCTATAACTGCAACTCTTGCTGCTGGGTCAAAGGAGAGAAATTATTATTGCAGCATTAACTTTGTCTTAAATTTGCTTAATCTAGCCAGTAAATACTGGATCCTAGTTCAGTTATTAGTAAGAAATTCTTCACTGTGAGGGTGGTGATGCACTGGCAGCTGCCCAGAGAAGCTGTGGCTGCCCCATCCTTGGAAGTGCCAAGGCCAGGTTGGATGGGGCTTGGAGAAAGCTGGGACAGTGGAAGGTGTCCCTGCCCATGGCAGGAGACTGAAACTGGATGAGATTTAAAGTCTTTTCCAACCCAAACCATTCCACGATACTGTGAAACACCGCAGTTAAGGAAGGACTTTGGCCAAGGCAGATCTCATTTCACAACCATACCTTCCACTTGCAATTGCGATGAGGACACTCTGCATTCTGCACTGCTATAAAAAGTGATCTGTATCAAAACAAACAAAGTTTAAATCAGTGGAAGTAATAAATAAACTTATCTTCTACTTAGCCTTGCAGCCAGCATTGAAGAAGAATAGGAATACCTGAATGCATCGTTTTACCCTAATCCTTTACGTGTCATCTCTCACAGTATTCTTTTTTCACTAATTTACTAGCATCTTTACTGTTCTACCACAAGGAAATAACCAGTGTAGCAAAAAGGTGTGCTAAGAACAGAGTCCTGCACACAACTTCATAAATATCCTCACTGAGAGGTTACCGGAGGAGATACAAAATATTCTGAGTTGGAAGTGATTGTCAAGGATGATTTAGTCCAGTTCTTAAGAAAATGCCCTATATGGGGATTGAACCCACAACCTTGGAGTTACCAGCACCATCCTCTAATCAACATCCCTACTTCTTATTCGACAAGAGAGTCAGACAGTCTGCCCCACACAAAGGAACCTTTGGTTATTATTAATGAAGTACAAAACTATTGATAAAAGACCATCTGATTATTACTGACAGCTGAAACTGCTGATTTTGTTTATTCGAATGGGCTCTTTCTTATTTCAACATAGGCCTTTCCCTGCTACTCGGGACGAAACAAAGTGGGACGAACACACTGCAGGAGCATCAGCAGCTGGACGGGGACAACCCAGGAGCAGCAGGATCGCGAAGGGGACAGACCAGACCCGCCCGGGGGCCGGGCTAAGGCGGCGCCTCATGAGGCGGCAATATGGCGGGCGCCGCGTCAGGGCGGGCCGCTGGACACGCCCCCATTGGCTGCGCCCCCTGGCCACGCCCACTACTGTTGCTCGCCTATAAAAGCCTCGCGCGGGCCGGGTGAGAGGCCGGCACTTCCGGTCGGACATGACGCCACAGTGTCAACATGCAAGATGGCGGCGCATCACCGGCAGAACACGGCGGGGCGGCGGAAAGTGCAGGTGAGGGCGCGGCGGGGCCGGAACGGCTCAAGGGGAGGCCGGAGCCTCGCGGGCCACGCTAGTGGCTGCGGGGTGTCAGGCCCTAGGGGTTTCCATGGCAGCACAGTCGCCCACTCTCCCACAACAGTGGTGCGGTGAGGGGAGGCACCGCCGCACGCCCCCAGGGTGTCTCCCCCAGCCTCCGCTGGCCGCTGTGGCGGGGACGAGCGGCCGCCTGAGGCACCGGGGGTATGAGCTGCTGCTCGCTGCCGAGTGGGGTCGGGTTCCGCAGCTCGCAGGGGGCTGAGCTGAAGCAGCTCAGATCAAAAGCGGCTGAGCACGGAGGGAGGTAAGTTGAGACCGAAAGAACGGTGCCCGCGGACCTGCTTTGGTGTAACGTGAATTCCCAGCAGCGACAGAGCTGCAGGTTCCTGCGGCCGCTGTCTCAGCTGTGTCCGGTGCCAGAGTAGGTTTAGATTAGATATTAGGAAGAAATTCTTTACCGCGAGCGTGGTGAGACACTGAAATAGTTTGTCCAGTGAAGCTGTGGATGCCCCTTCCGTGCAATTTTTCAAGGCTGGGTTGGACGGAGCTGTGAGCAACCTGGTCTAGTGGAAGGTGTTCCTGCCCATGACAGAGGGTTGGAACTAAGTGATCTTCAAGGTCCCTTCCAACCCAAACCATCCCATGATTCTGTGATCTGCTTTGCATCCTATTTCTGCTTAGTCTCTGTAAAAACCTCTGTCCCTTTGCACACATGAGCCAGGAGCAGGGTTTTTTCTTCTCAAATTTAAGAAGTATTCCTTCCCTGCTCCAGGCCGCATTTGTTGAAGGAAACCCATGGCACAGGCAGTCAGATGGGTGGAGACATTCTCAGCACACTTAAGGAAGAATTAAACCCTGTGGTTTGGGCTCACTTGTAGCTACGAGTAGATTGTTGTAGCCTTGGTGGAGAGTGGAATTACCAAAGTGTGTATAAAAAGTCAAGACTCTTTAACAGTAAAAGTCATGAAAATGGTTTTATTTTATGTCCCTAACACTTTTTTCTTCTTGTTTGTGGTACCGCCAGCCCTTTAGATGATTTTACAGCTTTCACTATGGAAAAGATTTAATGCTTTATCAATGTGCAAAGCTGCCTAGTGGCAAGTGCAAGTTTCAGCTGTACCTATCCAGTGATCAAATGAAATATTGATTAGGCTTGAAATAGCATTAGGAGCTTTCAAAATAGAGGTGGGGTTGGTTTTTGGACACATCGTTTATCACACAGAGGAAATGTGCATCTCATTAGAGCATTTAGTGTTTTCTGTGGTTTAAGGAAAGCGCTTTGTCATTTCTATATAAAGAATTCCCTTACCAGAAAAAAACTGGACATGCTTTAAAATACAAATAATCCAGAGTATAATATCCCTTTATTGACTTAATTGCGTTTGCTATAAACAAGTTTTTGCAGGTTGCACCCCTAAGGAGGCGGATTTTATTATATCTTGAGATTTGTTTGATGTACTCCTATTTATGAAGTAGTATTTCCCTGACAGCAACATGCATCAAAGAGCTCATTGTTTCCTCTTTTTACTACTACATTTGTTCTCCAGGCATTGCTTAGCTCAAAAGCTTGTTTTTACAGGTGTTTTTGTGCTGGTTTATGATGGTTTGTCTGTTCCTATTGTGCTATGTGGTATTTTTTCACTTCATGCACTAATCACATTTGATGTACTTGACACTGGTCTGAGTCTCAGCAGTGCATTGTAAGTTTAGATCTAGATTGGTTGTCTTTCCCAGAGAAGCTTCCGATCCCTGGAAACCTTCAAGACCAGGCTGGACAGGGCTTGGAGCAGCCTGGGATAGTGTAAGGTGTCCCTGTCCATAGCAGGGGATGGAATGAGGTGATCTGTAAGGTGCTTTCCAACCCAAACCATTCCATGATAAACATTTATAAAGCTTGACTAGCAGCTGGATTTTTTTCTCGACTCTTATTATTTCACCTGTGTGGTTAGTGACAGGACTTTGTTCAAGTAAAGGAATATTAAGTGGCTGTTTTATCCATCAGCTGCTAATGGAAAGATAAAACCACTCATTATTTATTTTACTTCCCAATGGCTGAGCATTTAGGGTGCTTCTACGTAAAGTTTTTGAGAGAGAGACAGGGTTGGAGAAATTTGTTTCAAACCTATGAGGCTGGAAGAAGAGGCTTTTACAAAGGACACCTCTCTGGCATGGAGTAACTTGGTTCCTTACATGGTAGGAGAGCTGGTTGAAGTTTATGGAAATCAGAACTATTATTAGCTTGGATGCACCTGTTTTACTGGTAAGGAAAGCCATCCAAAATAGTCAGTTTAGGGTGCTTCTGCGTATAATTGTAGTTTCTAAAGTTTTAATCAGAGTGGGTGTTTTAGGCCTCAAAATAAATTCCATGCATAGAAAAAGGAAAGAAGTTTAACACTTTAAACAGGAGTCAGGCATTTGAAATGTCCAGTGGCAGGTGTTTAAGCTTAGCCCTGTCTGTGTAAAGGCTGTAGGAGCGAGGTTGTGTGATTTGGGAAGGGAGTGAGGATGCAGATTTGTGTCAGACACTGCTGTTGGCCGTGTGCTGTAGCTTTCAGATGTCACCCTGGGAATTCATTCAAGGTGAAGCCACTTCTCAGCAGGTGCCTTGAAGTAGCTGCCCTGGAGGGGTTGCATTGTAACTGCTCTCCCAAACTTGCTCCCTGGCCAGAGTAAATTCACCCCCATACTCAAAGCTTGTTCATGACACATGAGAATTTTGCCACATAAGGATCAGCATCCTTATGATTGCATGAATTTTAAGGACTTTTTGTCTTTAAGTCTTGTACAAAATAAGGAAATCTTATTCTCCATCCCTGGAAGTGTTCAAGGACAGACTGGATGGAGGTTTGAGCAACCTGGTCTAGTGGAAGGTGTCCCTGCCTGTGGCAAGGGTTGGAATGAGATAGTCTTTAAGGTGCCTTCCAACCCAGTCCTTCCAATTGTGATCTTTTTGAACTGAATTTGTCATATTTGTGCACAAATATTACAGCTTACTAGATTTTATATCGGCTATTTTTATATTTTATATATAATAAATGTAAAAATTATAGTTACAAATATATTTATTTCATATATAATGCTTAAGCAAGCAAATAGCCAGTATGTTGATTCCATTGTAAAAGGATAAAATGAGCTTCTGAGCTTCTTAATGCCTTCCATTACTTTTATTCTAGAGCCTGGAGACCTGGATAAAAATTCAAGTAGTCTCCTTAATTAAAAGCCATATTTTTAGGGATACATATGCTACACCAAGATAGTAAAGCAATTTGGGTTTTTTTTTTCTTGGTGCTTCACTGCTGCTTATCTCATTCCTGATGCAATTCAGATCTCATGGAACCCTTGCATAATTTTGAGAAATACCTTTTTTTTTTTTTTTTTAATTACTCACTGAGAAACAAGGCATGAGTGTTCTTGGAGCTCAGCTGGTTCCTGTTTCCTCCACATGGTTTGTTGGGATGTTTTAAAAGCAGATTTTACCCATCTATGAAGATAAAATCTGTTATAAGGCATATAATGTAGCAAGGGTAACATGATCCCACATCAGCTGATACACTCATCCCTGAAGGAAATGCATTGTAAATCCTGCAAGAAATACACTTGTCGTTGTGTGCCAAAATGTATCTGTTGGCAGTAGCTTTATCTCTGGAGCTCTTAGGTAGTCATTAAAATGGTTAATCCTGATCCATTTAAAGTACTGAATCCCATAAACTCTTTATAAGGAGTGGATGTTTGTGATGTTTGTGCACGGCTGCTGTGGAAGGTTCTTACTCATTATGGGAGTCTGTAAAAGCTGCAGCAGTGTCGATGTCAAAGCCTTTGGTTGTTAATAAAATATTACATATGCCACAACCCCTGTCCCTCCCAGCCCTTGGTGGCAGTAAAGCCGTGGTGATCTATATCCCAGCCTTTGTTGTGTCTGTGGTTTGCCCCTGGCTCTGTGCACTGAGGAAAGGGCCCAGCAGGGATGTGCTCCAGCCTGTCCTGCGCGGAGCAAATGCCACCGAGATCTCGGAGCCCTCACTTCCTGGGGTATCTCCACCCCCTTTCCAGGCAGAATCTGGTACTTTATCTAGGGATATCTTTGTGCTTCAGGAGCAGAGGTGAATTTTATCACAGCAGTTCTCCTCAGCCAAAACTTCACTGCATTTGTGTTATGTAGATAAGTTTGTGTACACACATGCTTGAATATATACTTCATATTTTTGTATTTGTTTCGTGTACTTACTGAATCTACTAATACTTCTTAATTCTATGCTAAATGACACTCAGAAACATAACCAAACAGAAATCATCTTTTGTCCCCCCAAATAAGAACATAATGGAGAGCCACATGTGGATTATCACCAATCTTCTTCTGTTCTTATTAGTGAATGTTTTGGTTTTGTGGACGTGGCTGCATGTCCATCACTCTTACACAAGTGTCAGCTCTTTTAGTCAAGTTGCTGTTGCTTTTATTGATGCATTTTTAAATTCCCCATGCATTTCAACATCCTTTCAAGAGATTTCGTGAGGGACCTTAAATTTTCCCTCTGTATTAATATAGAATTATTGCATTTAAGTACAAGCCTAGATGCTTCTGGTGTTATATCTCCCTTTCCAAGGGGTTCCATGTGGTGTGCAGCAAATGTCTCATGGGGTTATTTTTAGTTCAGCCACATGTGCTGTGTGTCTTGTTCTAGTTTTGTTAACATACAAGATGTTTATTTCAGCCTCAATGACTGGTTAGCAGGAGTGGCCCATTTAACACTTTATTGTGGATGAGAAAATACATTTATTAAGTATTTTCAGGGTAAGCAACTGACAGTTACTTGAATATCATTAGGTCTCCAAAATGAGTTGGAGAGTCCAATTTTTGCTGTAATCATTTTCAGTTCTTACTGTTTTCAGGACAAATGGTTTGCCTCGTGCTTAGCCAACTGCTCAAATTGCAGTATTCATTTGAAATGTTGGTGTGCTGTCCCATCAGCTTGCTGACCACAAAATAATTTTCTCTCATTTTAATTGTCTCCACTTGGGCTTTTAATGTTAGAAATTTAAAAAATAATTTAAAGGAGTCCATGTTTAATTTGGATTAGAATTACTTTTGTGATCAAAAAATACTTGTTATGGTTTCTTGCCATGACCTGGAGGAAGTTATCATTACCTAATAAAATAGGTATTTCTTTTTCTTCTTACCATTACTCCTTCAGTTTTTAAGACAGATTATCAGGACAAATATACTATTCCTTCTGTGGACAATAAATAACACTTTGTAGAATTGTAAGTCTGAGGAGAGACAAAAGTAACTGGCTGAATTCTGTGAACAGTAGCAGTCACTGAGGAGGAATTTTGTATCAAGTTTTTTTCACTGTTTTGCCATATTTTTTCCATCGAAGCTCTCATGTATTTATGCAAAAAAAAAAGGAACAGAAAGAAATAAGATTTTAATCTTGTTTAATTCAGTTGTTACAGCAGAGTTTCTCAAGTTTCTCAAAGGAAGAGAGAAGGATGATGTTGGATTTCCTGCTCAACTGCTGCTGAGATCCAGCTCAGATCTACCATGAAACAATAACCCTGAAACAATATAACCTCTCTCTTTGTCCCAGTTCTTTTAAAATAGAACCAATATTTGCCAAGAGATGTTTGACTAAATAATTATATGGAAGTAATTAAAGGGAATAAAGGGTAAATTAACTTTAAATATTTCAGTACTGGTGGTTGTGAGAAATGGTTGTCAGTCTCCCCTGATCATGTCTTTGTGTGAGGGAAAAACAGCATTTGGTTGAGTTGACTTTCATTCCACCAAGATTAATGTAGAAATATGACTCAATTTCCAAAGCCCTGTGAAACTTTTAATCATATATGAAAAGTGTCTTATTTACTAAAATAAGCCATCATTTGGGTTTTTTTGCATTTTTAAATATTTATGGCTGTGTTTTTCTTGAGCTCCTTTAAATTACAAAGAGTAACATTATTACATGCAAAAAGCATAAGCATTACCGTGCTTAGGTGACTAACATAGTTTGACAATCTAAATTATAAGTGGAATGAAGAGCTCTTAAATTATACCTGAAAATATAACAAATACAGGAGGTGACTGGCAGAGGAGGAACAAATCCAAAAATTGAGGATTTCTCAAAGAATATCCTGCTAGCCGTTGGGAAAACAAGAGGTGAAGGGCCTTCCTGATACTGTGTCAGGAAAATCTTGTTCTCTCTAATAAGTAACATCAAATTTGATTTACTGACCTCTGGGTTTGTGTATTAGCTGCTCACATTTTTTATTTTTAACTGAGTGTTTTGATTGGCTTTATTAATAAAGTTTGACAACAGCATGAATTTGATGGCCGTCCCTTTGCCTTGTGTCTGTATCATGTTAAACCTTGACTTTGTCTCTAACATTATTTTGTGCACATAGTCTGTGTGGGCCTTTTAGCAATACAGACATGATATGATTAAGCCCAGGTAAGGAGTGGTACATACATCTTGCTCCCTGCATCTCATAAAGAAATAATACCCTAAGTGTTTGAAGTGTTTTAACATAACATTTCTGCGTGGTTGATGGTGTCTTCTTTCAGCAATGTCTCTGGAGCTGTGTGTAGGTGGAAGCTTGAGCATGGATAGCAAGAATATTATGGATGAGTCTGGAATGGGTGAGAGAAGCTGAAGGTATTGGAAATGAGGACACAATCTAAAACTGGGAGGAAGGGGTGTGGTACTAAAAGGGCTGAGAATGGCTGACAGAAGGTCTTTAAGAGCATTGGGACATAACATTAATAAATGTAGTGAAGGACTTGTGGAGTGGTAAATGGAGAGTGTTGATGCAGAAGGATTCAGGAGGCTCTTAGTTTTGATTGTTCAGTGTTGGTCTGTAGAGCTGCTGTAGCTGTTTCTCAAACAGAGAATAGCACTGGACATGTGTTTTCTGGAAGCATCAGTACTCTGGCTGTGGTGCCTGGGGATGGGGTAATTCAGTGGAGGTGTTGCCCATGTTCACCAAATGGACCTGTCAGTTCTCATGGTACAGAGTCTGAGCTGCTGTAAAATATTTCTTCAGTGATAAGGACCACTGAACATCTTAATTTGTTGGTTTTATTTTGTGTCACTGAAATCTGATCTGGAAAATGTTTTCTTTATACTACTCTAACACAGTTACTGAAGTGACAAATTGCTTTCAGATCTCTAGCCTAAGACTACTCTGTATAAGCATTTTCAAAACACTGGTACTTGTGTATCCAAATGATTCCGCTTTGAGCAGATTTGATTATATCAAGCATGAAATTTTACCTTGTTCTGATTATATTTTACAGAATCCGGGAAGATGCATAACTGGCATCTTCCCCTCCTTTTCCCTCACTGTGAGGGCTTTCCTCAGAGTAGTGTGTAAACCCAGGGATCAGGAAAGTGAGTGCAGTAGCTCTGAAGAAACTGCAGTGTCTTAGAATTGTATTTACTGAACACTAATAATGGAGACTGCTGTGGCCTTTCAGGATCTCCTGAAATTTCCTTTTAGTTTTTCTGAACGAATCCATGAAATAACCTTTACACACAGTATTGTCAAACATGGAGAGAAGAAACTAATGGAATGTTTTATCTGAAAGAGCAGTGAGAGTTTGAGTTTCTTATTATATTGGCAGGTAGGTAGTTCTTTAAAAATTGGTTAAAAAGTAATAGTGACACCTGAAATATCTTGAATTTGTATCTGCAGTCTTTCAGTGCTTTGTAAGCCGTGGTGATCATATCCTCTCCTTTGTGAGGCTGGGAAATACTGGCATCCCAGGTATAGAAGCTGTGGAACCCACTTGGGAAATGAGACACAGACTCAGTGTGTTGTCTGAGATCACCCAGAATGTGTACGCACAGCAGGGAGCTGAACTGAGGATTCTCTGGGTCTAACTTAGCTTAAGTTGTAATGATTAAATGAATATTTTGGGCTCCAGTTCTATCACTGCTGAATCTTCTCTATGACTCTTCCTATTTTTGGGGCCAAAAGATTTTGGTGGTACTGGTAACTCTCAAACTGACAGACAGTGCTTGTAAAACTCCTCATATTTTCTACTCAAGAACCTCACAAAGATGAAATTAGATGTTCATATTTTATGACCAGGTCAGTATCTTAATACCATAATTGGGTTTGTGCAAATATGTTTTAGGTCTCCTATGTGATTAGAGATGAAGTGGAGAAGTACAACCGAAATGGGGTAAATGCACTTCAGCTGGACCCAGCATTAAACAGACTCTTCACGGCAGGCCGGGACTCCATCATAAGGATATGGAGTGTCAATCAGCACAAGGTCAGTCAGGAAAGGCTTCCCAGGTCTAAACCTACTTTTTTTCCAAGTTGTCCTGCTGGTAAACTTCCTACAGGGCTACACTTGATGGTGTTTAACAGCTGCCAATTACTGTGATCACAAAATCCTTTTGATACTGCTCATACTGTGGTATCTTACATAACGGTGTAGTTCTCACAGAAAGGTTCTGGAATAGTGATTTCAAGCAACTCTATATTAAGAAACTTTGGATCCATATGAAGGTTGAAGAAAAAGCCCCAATAGGATGTGATAGTCACAATCTTCTCCATTTGTGATGAGCTTGTAATTTTTTTTTCTTAATTTGCAGCAAGACCCTTATATAGCATCTATGGAACATCACACAGATTGGGTAAATGACATTGTGCTCTGCTGCAATGGCAAAACATGTAAGTACTTAAAAGTTTCAGAACTACGGTATTGAGAATCTGTATACAAGTAAACTATCTGCTGCTTTAATTATTTTCCATCTTTTCTTAGCATGTAAAATTAATTTGTGATGTATATTGTAATTTTTTTTAATGATGTGAGCAGCTGTTTTAATGAAAATTGAAACGTGTATATAAATGATTGTTTTAATCTATTTTGAAAAACAAATTAGAGTAGTACAAATATGCTCTAAAGTAATCTATAAACCATTAAAATTTAGTCTTTATTCTTTCCAATTTAGTGATATCTGCTTCTTCAGATACTACTGTTAAAGTGTGGAATGCACATAAGGGATTTTGCATGTCAACACTAAGGACGCATAAGGTGAAAAACATTATCTGTAAATACTGTGTGTGATCACTGCCATTCTTACAATTATTGAGATGCGGACTTCAGAAGGATAGCATTGTTGATCCACGTTGTTACATTTATTTTATTGTAGGACTATGTGAAAGCCTTAGCATATGCAAAAGATAAGGAGCTGGTAGCATCTGCTGGGCTGGACAGACAGATATTCCTCTGGGATGTAAATACTCTCACAGCACTGACTGCCTCAAATAACACCGTCACAAGTAGGTACCTGGGCAGGGGAGGCAAATGCAGTGCATTTTGTTGGGCAGGATAATCTGTGAGATGCATTGCAAACTATGGGTGCTGTTTATATGTGTACATAAAAAATGGGCAAGAAATTTGGAGGTGAGTTTTGTATGCATTTGTTATATAATAACTGGAAATCTAGAGCGGCCAACAGTCATGGCATTTAGAATAGAGGACAAGTCTCTTTGAACTGTTTCTCCTGAACTGTGACATGCTGGTTTCTCTGAAACTTGATAGAGCTTTAAGCTGAGAAGCTTGTAGCTTCTCAACTAACCTTTTATAGAAATGTTCTCTTATTTGCTCCTATATGTATTTATAATTTGGGACTTCTTTTTTTGCTTGTATAGATGCTGAAAAAACAGGCAGTACAGCTCCTAAAGCAGGACTTGATACATTTATCAAATCTGTCAGAGGAATAGTTACTAGATAAACTAGACTAAAAACCATACAGAGTAACACAAAGCGCTGATTACATATAAGGATAACATACTGGTGAGATCTAACTCACTAGAGATTAAAAGGCAGGGGGAAACTGTAGATTCTGCTCATCACGGTTAATTCCTAATGTCACCATCATCTTTTCGGAAGTCACCTATCCTGCTTCTCACTCCCAGAAAAGCATTATATAAATTGTGAGATCTTTCCTTCTACAGCAATTCCAACAGTGCCTTTTTTAGAATGGTCACGGTAGAGCTGGTTAAGTTTCTCTTCTGGGAAGTGTCAGTAGCCTTTAAGTCCAGTTGGATTTAAGTGAATAACATAGATCTGCATCCTGGCATCCTGGTTTGTATTTCCTGTTTTACAGGATATTTTTTGAGAAAGAGGGTCTAGTGTGACCACAGTGTACTTTGCTGCTTGTTAGGTAGGTTGGAAGAATTGTGTTCACAGTGACTGATCTCTTATTTTTACACTTTGATAGATGTTTAATAGCAGAGTCTATAGATGCAATAGCAGAATCTCATGTGCATTGGGAAAGAACAGAACTATCTTGCACACTACCACATGTTAATTTCTTAAGTAAGACTAGTTGCTTCCTCAGTTATAGGTTAGGAATAACTCAAGGAAAATCTGTGAAACTAAAATTTGGAATTGGCACAACATATTACTTAGACACTTCAAGAATATGTGATTCTATAAATAAGAGGCAGGCATGTAGGTGTGTTGGTGTGGATTTTTTATTAACTGTATTTGGCTGATTTCAAAAGGTGTGTTTAATTTTATAGATTTGATAGCTTCTGAAACCAAAAGTGCATCTGCCCCGCAGAACTGTCAGTTTTGCATTTATTGTCTAAAGAACTTTTTAATTCAAGCATAGCCTTGTGCTGACATATCTGAGTAGCCTTTGGAAGAGAGATGGCTTTGGTGAGCTGTGTTGCACTGCAGAATGCTATTGGGATGGAACATGACTAAAGTGATTTACCTTATATTTCCCAAAAATATAATATCCTTCTATTTCTTTCTTTTTTTCACTGAAAGTAGAATTATTTTATAGCCAAACTTTGCTGATAACTGTAAGCTTTGCTGTCTTCTACTTGAACAGAGAGTTTTTGAAGGAAGAAGTTGTGAGCTTACAGGAAAACTCAGTTGTGGGATAATAAAAAAACATAAAAACATTCTTGGACGTTGTCACAGTGATACAGAACCTAAATGGTTCAAGTGAATCACAAATGGGAGATGGGGAGTACTGAGGAGCTGGTGCTTGTTTTGAACCCAAGATCAAATGGAAGTGGAGACATTACCTCTAAGGTAACAGGAAGAAATTTGCATTTCTAGGGTAGGAACACAAATATTTCATAAGGGAGGAGGAAGCAGAGGAGTTTTTTTTTCATTTTAGTGCTCCCCAGTAACAGTGTTTCTGTTGGAAAGAACACAGTATATGTCCTCACAGAACCTGTTTTCCCGAGTCCTTTCAAGCAGTATGGATTTTTTCAGAGTACAAATGAAAATTGTTCTTGTGCATTAGTTTTCTATGTGATACCTGGAAGCAGTGTACACAAGCCAGCATTAAGAGGAAGCCTATTTTTAAGAGTCTCTCAGTCAGCAGAGCTATAATTCAAATTAAGTGGAGAGATTTAGCTCTTGAGAGGTAGTCCCTTCCAGAGGAGGGTGGAGTTTAGCTTTGCTTTTTTTTCTGGCATAAATTTTGCTTCTGTATATTTGAGACTCTCCTATTCCTGCTATCCAGCTTTTGATAAGTTTGTATATTATCCTTTCCTAAATTATTATGATTGTTGAACAGTCTGCTAACCTTCAAGAGTTTTAAGTTCTGTGATTTGCTTTTAGCTGTTCTCTGGGGACAGTGGAAGACTCTCACTTTATTTTAGCTCCAAATAATAGATTTCACTGGACAGTTTGCATTTGGATGCTATAACCAATGGCTAAGAGGACCCTGAAGTAAAACTGCATCATTCTTCAGAACGTCATAGAATATCCTGAATTGTGAGGGACCCTTAAGGATCATTGAGTCCAGTTCCTGGCCCTGCATGGGACAACCCCAAAAATCCCACCCTATGCCTGAGAGCATCGTCCAAATGCTCCTGGGGCACTGGCAGCCTTGGGGCAGTGACCATTCCCTGGGGAACCTTTTCAGTGCCCAACCACCCTCTGGGGGGAAAAACCTCTTGATACTATCCAGCCTAAACCTCCCCTGACACAGGTTCCTCTGCTGTGACAAAATGTGATATTACATTATGATATTAGGTTACAAAGCCTGTGTTGGAAACTTAGCTCCATCATATAAATAAATCGTTGTGTGAAGTTTCACATTTTTGCTGGCCATGCAGTTTGTTGCTATTCTCAGCCTTCTTGGCATACTGATGGTATGGATTTCAGGCTTGATGAAATGCCTGATTGTGCTCTCTAAATAGATGATTTTCATTTGCTGTGTCTGTGCTTTTCCCAGTTGAGGCACCAGTACTTTAATCTCCAGAAGTGGGTTAGGCTGGTTGGTATAGAATTCCTCAGCTCTGATGGTAGGTGTGATGCTAAGGAGCTGCCATATGGTTTTCATAAATGCAGAGGTAGCATCCATACTCATCACATTTCAGTGCTGCAGTGTAACTTCTCTGCATCTCTGCTGAACTAGGAGAGGAGCCTTTAATACTAAATGTAGAATTTTAGTGTTACTTGGCTTGGAAAAAAATCCCTGCACTTAAATCCAAATGTTGTGTGTTACAAGATCACAAAGAAGTGTCATGCTCCAGTAAAATAGTTGAGCAAGAGTACCTTGATGGCCCCGGCACAAAGTGTGGTGCCAAAAGGATGCCAAGATAGTAATGACCATAAATCTGAGGGGTTATTTTGTTTTTATGCAGTAGTAGATTAAGAATTGGAATAGGGTTTTTCTAGCATTAGTCTGATATTTGTCTTTCTTAAAGCGACTCTATGTATGGAGCAGAGTGGCACTATTTTTGTGGGTCAAAGGGTATTAAAATACCAGTTTTGAGTGAATAAGTATGTTTTTCAAATGACAGTGTTAAAATTGAAAATGTGAATTTTATTTTGAAATAGCTTCTTCCCTGAGTGGGAACAAGGACTCAATCTACAGCCTTGCAATGAATCAAATGGGAACAGTTATTGTATCAGGGTCCACTGAAAAGGTAAGGAAAATTTGGTAAGGTTCATTTCACTTCAGTTCAATTTCAGTATAAAGAGACAATTTTATTCATTTTCAATGTCATGTCTGCAGCAGCTTTTGTGTTTTCAATAGCGAGGGCAGACATTTCTCTTAAGTGGGAGTGCAAGTGTAGGATACAAATCCTGCCTCAGACTGAAGATGTGATGTATCCATAGAGCTTTAATACATAGGGGAGATGATCACATCATCTTGTGTAACCCTCTTTGTGAGAGATCATTACATTTCCCCACAAGAGCTCTGATTTTGAGGGCACATGACTCAGATGATTATCAAGACTGAAGCAGTTGCTGCAGGTAGGAAAGAAGGTGCCAGCAATTTGCGAGATCCCTGCAGGAGGTGGGAAATGAAGTGAGCTAATGAAGCTCAAGTGTTCCCAAGAGACAGCTCTTTCTCTTTGTTGTAAAGGAAAGTGAAACCGGCTTAAGTGTCTGTGAGTTGTGTTTTTTTACCTAATCTAACCTTGAGAGAATTTTATTTCCAAGACAGTATAAAAATGAAAATAGGATACACCAGTGAAGCATCTCAGACAATTCTCAGAATCACTTTTTTTGCCCACATCACACTGTCCTATTTCCAGTCACTTCCATTTTTTAATTTCTTTAAGACAGAAGAAGCCAGAACAAATTCAATTGAAATCAAGAGAATCTGATTATTAGAGCTGCATAAGATGCAGTTATGTCTGTCTTGTTCCAGCATACATTTTCAGTGATGGGTGCCCACATGTTCAGAATAAGAGTTAATTCATTTGGAAAGGCTTAATTTCTGCAGAGGTAACACATTGGTGGGAAGAATGGGGTAAATGCCAGTTATCCAATGTTTCCATAGGTTCTAAGAGTATGGGATCCAAGGACTTGTGCAAAACTAATGAAACTCAAAGGGCACACGGACAATGTCAAAGCTTTGCTGTTGAACAGAGATGGCACCCAGGTATGTGCTTTAACCTGAGACTAAGGCATTTTACAGAGAGCAGAAATGCCATTAGTCCATTTCAGTGTAATTATTTAATGTCATAGGTTACAGAAGGTAGCTTAACAAGTATTACAGATACTTAGTGGTTAAGGGAGGGAGGCTGATGGGTGAAAGTTGTTTTTATTACAGGTTCATCTAGGTGTGGAGTGGGTTTACATAAAATACTGGAAATTGTGACTGGAGTTGTTACTTGTTTAGCACCACCTTAATGGAAAAATATAACCGTATGAATTATCAAACCTTTTTATGGGGGAAAAAGTACTTTGAAATACTTAAATACCTGTTTGATTGAAGTGTGCTGGTTGTTGCTCAGTGTCTTTCAGGCAGCTCTGACGGGACTATCCGCCTGTGGTCCCTTGGGCAGCAGAGGTGCATAGCCACGTACCGAGTCCATGATGAAGGGGTTTGGGCTCTGCAGGTCAATGAAGCCTTCACTCATGTTTATTCGGGAGGAAGAGACAGGAAGATTTATTGTACAGATCTACGAAATCCTGATATCCGTGTGCTGATCTGTGAAGAAAAGGCACCAGTTCTTAAGGTAATTGAGTTTAGTTCAGAGAACTGCAGAATGTTTGAAGCTAGAAGTGATGTCTGAAGATCATCTGGTCCACTCCTCTCCCCTGCCCAAGAGCCAATTGCCTGGAACCACATCAAGATGGTTTTTGAGTATCTCCAAGAAAGGTTGTGAATTCTCCATTCTGGGCATCCTGTGCCAGTGTTCTGTCACCCTCACAGTATGAAAGGGCAATAGCATGTTGTCTCATGAGACAGTGGCTTGAGGTGTAAATTGATTAAAGAATTTACACTGGCTAACAAGTGTTTATTGTACCACATCCTCAGCAGATTGGCTTTGTCTCCTAAATTACACCTCAAGTTGAATTGTCTGAAGAAGATGGATGCCTGGCAGCTACTTAAAATACGCAAATTCAAATATTACTGAAATTGAATATGCTTCAGACATGAGAAGTTGGCTTTACCAGGCTTTAGTACAGTTTTAAGAAACTGAGCTGGCATTGCCAAGGTTTTGTACAAAAATTGATTTTTCTTAGCAGCAGCATGTGTGCACAGGACTGTTTTAGAATCTGTTACATACTCATGGGAACCAGGAGTGAAGTTGACTGTGGGGTTTTTGAACACCTAAACATGATGTTTGCATGCACAAGTCTGCATCTTTAAAAGAGATTGGTTTTTTTTAATAATTTTGCTGTCTGTAACTTTAGTGACATGACCTTGGAACCTGCAGGTGTATAAGCAGTGTGCAATTGAAACCAATACCAATAGATATAAACAGCCTGGCTTTCCTCGTGAGTGAACTACAGCTTAGTATGTGAAGATAAAATCCTGGAAAAGTCAGAATATGTGAAATTTCAGTTCAAAATGGAAAATGAAGGCTCTGGTCAGCTGTACAGAGGTCAGAAGGGGCCTCTAATCTTGGCTACAGTGATTCATTAATCTGAGAAATGTAATGGCAGAACCAAATGTATAAAGTTCTGCTTTTTTTCCATTAGTACAGAACTTCTCACATTCTCATTTTAACCATATGAATTGTCTGAATACAAAGTGATTGAGAAAACACTGTACTTTTCAAACTGTCCATTAGACAAGATTGCATCGTGCTGGAAACAACTTTAACTACTGTGTGTTAATACACATTGCATTTACTATTTCCCATGTCTACAATTCATTTGTTGAATATTTGAAGTAATTCCTCTGGATTTCCAGAAGTTTCATCTTTGCTACTTTCCATTTAAACTTTGTATTTCTGCAGTAAACTGAAAGTAGTGCTGTTCCCAAGACAGTTTCAATTATGGGAGCAGGTCTACACAAGACAATTATCAAAGGGAAAATAAGTAAAGCATGACTGAAAGTTTGTTTCATTATTTAGATGGAACTTGATAGATCGGCTGATCCTCCTCCAGCACTTTGGGTTGCAACAACTAAATCCTCTGTGAATAAATGGGTAAGTGACATCATTGATAGTTTGTGAATGCAATTGAGTGGTCATGGAATCTGCAGTCTTAGTTTGGGAACTGTGGGCCATTGCTTTCAATTTCAATGGGATGTGCTGTGATTTGTAAGTGTTCTTTAAAATAAATCATAAAATACTAATATTGAAATTGATCAAAAGGTATTAATCTTTGAATTACGTTCTGTGCTCACTATGGTACTTTTAGGAATAAATTATCTTTCTTGGAACTGGATAGTTAACGTCTAAATGGCAGCATGAACTGGTAGTTGTTACTGACAGATAAGAGTTTGTAGGTGATTATGAATGTCATTGTTTTCTTTCTTTCTTTAGACTTTGAAGGGAATCCATAATTTTAGAGCATCAGGAGATTATGATAATGATTGTACCAATCCCATACCACCCCTGTGTACACAGCCTGACCAAGTTATAAAAGGTAAACAGCTGTTTTTCAGAGGACCTTGTAAAATCTGTTATCATTAGGATAAGTGATAGAGCTTTAAGATTGACTCAGTTTTTTAAAACTTTGATATTATGATTTCAACCAGAACAATGTGGTTATTGTCTATGCAGTGACACCTTGGTGACATCCAAGCCTTACACAAAAAACTGAAACCAAAGAACAGCATATGTCATATTATGCAATTTAATTTAATGTGGTATTAGGAAAAAGTAATGACAGTACTAACCTTAATTCTTGGTGTTTTGCCAGGGGGTGCTAGTATTATTCAGTGTCACATTCTTAATGACAAGAGACACATATTAACCAAAGACACAAATAATAATGTGGCATACTGGGATGTCTTGAAGGTAAGGATGTCATTTCAGATTTTCTACTGTTGAATGATTAATTACTTTGTGCCATTTTTTTAATATATGTATATATATTTTTAGTGTTTGAGATTTCTATGGTAGAAAGTCAATCGTCATTCTGTCTCAGGACATCATGCAAAGTTTGCCTTTTGAAAAAGGAGGGGGCATTTCTGAGCTTTTTTGTAGCTTTCTCTGATGTGAGGCTGATATCTGCATTTACCTGAACTCAATCCAGTGCTGACATGTCTGTTTTGATGGGGGTTTGTTTCAAAGAGGGCTCGTGTTAGCTGGGAAGGCAGGAGTGGCAGGAAGGTGAACAGAAAGAAGCCCTCGCACCTGCGTAGTGTTGCCTAGGGAGACTTGCTGTGACATTTTTTTATGTTGCTTTACTCAATGATTGGTCAGAGGAGAGGGAAGAGAGTGCAGAGAGAAAGGACTCAAATCCCATATCAGTGAGATGGTCAGCAATTTCTTCTCTGGCAAAAGCCCTGTTTAAATTCTAAATATTTTCTTCATCTTGAACTATGTGGTGACCAGCCAAGATCAGTAATGGAGTAAAGGATTCTCAGCCAACTTACTGAGTTGTTGACCGAAGCAAAAAAGAAATTAAGTTGGACGATATAGATTTATACTAAAAATTATCTAGATTTTTTTTTTGAAAAGTTAATAGCTTTTCTTTATTGCAGTGTGTATGTAAGTGTGCAGTGTTAGATCTCAGGACCAAAGTCAAATGCTAATGTTAATTTTTTATTTTCATTCAGGGTTTTTTTTCCTTAGGAAGGCTGTGAGGAATGTCACTTAATATGTGTTTAAATACATAATCACTGTAGAGATGGGATTATTGGCCAGGTCGGAGTGTTGCCTTCCATGTAGGATTCCTGCACTCGGAAGCTGAGACTCTTTATTGAGGATGCTAGAAGAAGAGAGGGAAGTTTTCCTACTTGTAGCTGCACCTTTCAGTCTTTGCTTCCTGTAACTTTTCCTGGATTTTGAGGGAATAAATTCCAAGGTTGCAATCCTTAGTGTTTGCTTAAGACAAATGTTTCAGGATGACTCTGCGAGTAGATTATAATAATTTGGATTTTAACAGAATTACTTGAGGAGCATTTAAAATAAAATATGAAAATTTTATTAAAAAATTTATTAAAATTTTTATACTAAATAAAACAGGAATTAAGCATCTGCACAGAAATTCACTCACTGCTGTTCGAATTGCAGTAGTTCAGCTGAATTTGTTGCTTGATATGCAGCAAATACTGGTGTGTGATGGAGAGAACTGAAATATTGGTACTGATGGGGGGAAGAATGACAGAGGGTATTAGAAGACAGTAGTCTACTCAGTGATAGGGAAAATATTTTCTGGTAATCTGAAGTAATATTTCCAGACCTCTCTACTAGCTTGATGCCACTACCTCAGAGATAAATAAAGAATAAAAATTACTTCCCATATAAATTATTGTTTAACTTTTAAAAAAAGATTTAATCTCTTAACTTGTATGGTTTTGGACTGCACTCCTCAGGGAGAGGTCATAAATCTCAATCGTTCCAAGTGTATATGAGAATCAAGTAAAAGACTTGAGGTGTTGATATGACTCGGTACTTGTACATTTCTTTTGGTGTACAGGCGTGTAAAGTTGAAGACCTTGGGAAAGTAGATTTTGAAGAAGAAATCAAGAAGAGATTTAAAATGGTTTATGTGCCAAACTGGTTCTCAGTGGACTTGAAAACCGGGGTGAGATACAACTCCTAAATCTGTTGTTTTAATGTCATATTTCATATTTTTTCATATATTGTTTGTTCACAAAGGTGTTAGTTTTTTAACTTTAGAAGAACATTAATTGCTTATCTGGTGGGTTAAATTTATTTTCAAGTAAAACAGCAAATATTACCTCTGTACTTAATAATCTGGATAACAGATTTTTTTTATTAATTTTTTCCTTGTGGTATAGTCCACCAATTCCAATTATGAATTAATGCAGTTTGGTAAACAAAGTGTGCTGTCATGCATTTAGAAATTCTTTGGTTTGTATTCCCAGTTAAGTGTGAACAAAATTAGAAATTTATAGACTTGTTTAATCCAAAACAACTATTACAATTCCTCGTGGTCTTTTGCCAACAGATGTTGACAATTACTTTGGATGAAAGTGATTGCTTTGCAGCCTGGGTTTCAGCAAAGGATGCTGGATTTAGCAGTCCAGATGGTTCTGATCCAAAATGTAAGTTTTAACTAATATTAGTGTTTTATTTTAACAAAAAAAAGCAGAATAAATTCCAGTATATATGTTTCGAAGTATTCCAGTGCCATGTATGTCAGTATCTGGTTGGATTTTGGGGCTTATTTTCTTAATAGCAAATTCTCCAAAGACAGTATTTCTTTTTTTTCTGAAACAGTCATGTTCAGGTTTTACACTTAATTTTGTTTTAAACATTCAAGAAGCAAAAGGGCAAAAGTAATTATAACCTAATGTAGAGAAAGTTAAAGCACATGAGTGATACAACAGCAGGGATTCTAAAATCAGCTTTTCCTGAAAGATTGTAACATGCAGCTCTCAGATTGTGACAAGCAGATTTCTGTGCCCATAAATAGTTTGCTTTGGGAACAGAACTGCTCAAACTCTTGGGAAATTTTCAGCTGTGGATCAAATGGAGATTATTGTGTTGCCCATGTTTTTTGTGTAACTGAAGTTCTGCCTCACTATGTCTTGACAGTAAACCTTGGAGGGCTTCTGCTGCAAGCACTTCTGGAGTACTGGCCTAGAACACATATCAATCCAATGGATGAAGAAGAAAATGAGATAAACCATGGTTAGTATTTTAATATTTTCCTTTTTTAGTGTTTGTCTGCCCATTGTTTGTTTATATATCTATTTCTTAAACAGATACATGATTTGCTGTCTTACACCTATCTCTCTATGTATTATAGACATAACGTTTTTTAGCTCTTCTAAATTTGCTTTACACCAGAAAGTGTGTTGTACTTCTGAAAGTATCAGCAAAAATCTTAAGTCTGTCTGTAAAAAAAAAAATAAAAGTGGGTGAATAAATGATTCTGAAGTTACAGAAACATGATGAAAAACAATTACTGGCAAACTGGGGCTTGACTTGGAATAGAAACACTGCATAATGACAGTAAAGAGCAATAATTTAGTTATCCAACATTAGCCAGTATTCTCTTGACATAATTCCAGTTTTCTTCTAGGTATTGTGAACAAAATAAAACAAAAGCTTTATTGGAAAAAATACATTCGGTGTAACAATACATGGAGTAGTTCTGTAGAAAACACCTTAGGAGTGGTGTTTTAAAGTAGGAATGCTGAGTCTTATCAGGCATTGGATGAAAACCACAGCCGTGTGAAATGTAAGAAAGCAGCTGAATTTGGCAAAATAGGAGACTGTGTAATTCCTGAGTTGGAAATCCATTCAACCCAGGTCAGAGTTGACTGAAAAGTCTCATATTTGGTGATTAAGAAATTACTTTCTATAGATAGATGATGCAATTAAGAAAACTGTACGTTAAGCATATCTTGCTGTTTTGTGACAAGACTGTGCCAAGAATTAGATGCTTTCTTCTTTCAAAACTGGTCCCCATGGAGGGTTAGAGCACTTGGCAGATTGTTCTGGATCCAGTTGCTGATTCTCAGACTGCTGAGTATTGGCAGTTTACAGCTTAGAGCCAGATGAGGTATGAGAAGTGTCACTCACAGGCTTTTGTTGTGTTGGATTATTGGTGCTGCACTGCTTATTCCTGTGTAGAGTTGTGGATTAGCAGAATGTTTGAGTACTCACAACAGAATCAGTTTCCATTGCCCTTCCAAAAGAAAATTAGGAAACTGGCCCTGAGCAGTGACTTAGGAAGGTGAAGTGTACCTGTTGGACACCGGTGTTTTTGTAGAGGCACAAATTTCAGTAAACACAAAATATATGCAGTGTTGTTCTTCTCAGTTGTTCAGAGAAGCGTTATGAAGAAATCTTTCAAACTATAAGGTTTTTCACTTGCTGTAACTTCAGTATCGTGTTTACCCCTTCCAATATAGATTTTTATTTTTGGTTTCTTTGCTTGTTACAATTTCTGACCTTTCTTTGACTGCATGTGTTTCTGGTTAGAAAGCTGAGGAATCATTCATCTCATCAATCTGTGCCATTTAAATTTCTTAATGTTGCTTGAATTCAACATCCCTTCAAATACTGTAACGAGATGCTACAGTTTAATGATGACTTTTCCCAAGTGCAAGTCAGGCATCCAAATTCTTCTACATTGTTTTGAGATGCCTACTGATGAGAAGCTGCACTCTTCAAGAGGTGCATAAAGCTGATTTTTCTTTAATCTTGTCCTATCAACCTTATGTGGAATCAGGTTCTTCAGTGTTTGAAGACTGCTGCTGCTGTAACTAGCTATAATAAATTGAATTTATAACACAGGAACTTAAAGGCATTGTGAGTCTGAGCATTCCTAGTACACTGTTTTGACATCTGGCAAATCCAGGTAGAAGAGCAGTGCAAACACCCTTCAGAGTTCTGTACTGTCACTGTAGAGGGAAGAATAGTCTTGTCTCAGCAGAGTCTCTTTAGTTGATTTCTAATATTAGTGTTGTTCAGTTTGACAAAAGAAATGGAAAAAACCTCATAATGGGGTTTTGGGCTCCTGAGCTCTATTTTCCTCTTCTCAAAGGCTTTTGCAATAGGCCTTTCACAAACCTGTATTGATCTTGTTATTCTCTAGTGTTTCTTTTTATATACTTGCTCTGTCTTGGAAATGGGGATTTTCTTGGTTTTTATGAAGCTTATGATCTTAATTTACTAGATACATTTACTCTAGGTGGAATGTGTGCCCAATTTTAAGGCCTAGTGCAGTCTCACTGCTGTTTTATGTGGGTTTTTTTCCTGCAGTGAATGGGGAGCAGGAGAACAGAGTCCAGAAAGGAAATGGATACTTCCAAGTGCCACCACATACACCAGTTATTTTTGGTGAGGCTGGAGGACGCACTTTGTTCAGGTATAAAAACTTAAAAATATAAATTCAGTGGCTGAACAGTCCCTTTCTATGTGCAAGCAGGACTGCTATCAAAAGTGTTTTTTGGATCTGTTCTGTACACTCAAGACATGCCCTTGGCAGGCAAAATAAGCAGCTGTTGATGATAATTTGGCATTATCCAGCTGAGCCTGTGAGTTTGAACATCAGCAAGGTGTGGGGTTTTAAAGCAGTAAGAGCTGTGTGTATAGTCCTTAGTTGTGTGTGATATTTTTGGGTGCCTTCTTTCTGCAAACTGATAAACTAGAATGTGTTTTGGAATGAAATTTTGCTACTTTAGATTCTTAAGGAACTTTTCCTATGAGAGTGTTGTGCTGGTCTTTGGGTATTAATTACTTAGGAGCTGCTACTCACTAGAGAGTTGGTTTTTGATCCCAAAATTAGTTGATGATCCAGTAGAAAGTGCTAATCTCTGGCAGGAAGGAGCACAGGTTCTGTATTGCAATGTGTGTGTACTAATTCCACGCCTGTTTCTTTTCATTCTACACTGAAAAACCTCACTGTGATATGTGATGCATTGGAGACAGTTTAATAGTGCTGCAAAACAAGTGCTGAGCTTGCAAACACTGTGAATTGTTTGATATTTACTGAGAGAGTGGGTTTTAAATTTAAGGGGTGGAGAATGTTGGTTTTGTTTCGCAGGCTGAACAGGTCCCAGAATGATGTAACTTTCAGTCCTAAATTGGTCAGTAAAGCAGGGAAACCATTTTCAGCTTGGAAAACGGACTTTTAAACCTGCGGTACCAATGTATTAACATTGTACCTGGGGCTTAATATCTGCCTTCATTCTGTGCTGGATCTTACCTGTTACACAGCTGCTCCTCAAGAGAGCACTGAAAAGACACCACTGGAGGGAGCAAGCCTTGCTTATGGGACCTAAAAGGTGGCTTGCAGGACTCTGACAAAATACCTTATTGCAATTTTTAAAACTAAATGTGGCTTTTTTGCATCATGGCATTGTGCACATTTCCTAAAATTGGTTTTATTTGTTCCTTTTCATGAAGGCTTAGCAGATGCTTTACATGCAAAGCTCATTTTTCCCAAGGAGAAGGGAATTGCTTTATGCCAGCTGCCTTTCCCTTTCTCCTGACAGTTCTGTGCTTCAACACACAAACATAACACAGTCCAGAGCAAAGTACTTTTACAGATTTTGTGTGTCATAGCCATAGTCTCCTGAGATCCTGCTCCCTGTTTCTGCTCTGGGATCTGTCTTCCTACAGCTCCTTCTGGTCTTTACAGGAAATAAGCAGTCTCTTCCCCAGTAAGTTCATTATGCTAACAGAGTTCAAGCTCTGTGCCCATTAAAAGGGCAGGACCTCTCCTGAAAGCTTTTAAATGCAAAAAACAATATTTTTGGTTAAAGTAATGGTTATATCTGTGTGTCTCAGGTTGTTATGTCGGGATTCAGGAGGTGAAACCGAATCCATGCTTCTTAATGAAACGGTGCCACAATGGGTAATTGACATCACTGTGGATGTAAGTATTGGGTGCCTAAGCTTGGCATTTTTAGATTTTTTAGGATGTACTACAATTAACTTTGCAGTATCTGAAGTGACGTTTTAAATTTTTGCTCTGTTTGTATTTAAAGTCTTTTAGTCTCAAGGTCTGTAATCAAGACCCTTCAAGATGCATCATTTTTTGATGTGTCCAGTTAAGATATTTTTGTTCAATTTCTTTTCACGGGCTCTCTTAGATAAAGAATCCAAAGTCCTGTGCATAATTGGTATCCTTTTCAAGTGAGGAACTCAGGAACAGAGAATACACTTCATATTGCTGCTATCTTTTGATACTATCTAATTGCCTTTGAAATAAATGATAATTTATATTCAAAAGCTAGATGATCTGTGCATCATCTAAATTGAAGTGTCTCAGGAGTATGAGTAATTTGGAAGTTGGCTGTGGTGGGGATGTTGATTAAGAATCTCTCATGGGTTTTGATAATTAGGAGCTGAATATGCTTCACATAGCAGCTGCTGCAAATAGGAGCTGATAACAGTTCAACCTAAATTAACACTTCTGAAACTTGTTTCCTTCTAGAAAAATATGCCCAAGTTCAATAAGATTCCCTTCTACCTCCAACCTCATTCATCATCAGGGGCAAAAACTCTAAAAAAGTAAGTAATGCAAATATGACTATCAATATCGAATATCAGAATTGCAGAAAAAAACCTGCAAGCTCAAGAAACAAAGCAACACCAAAAGCCACCAAACCAATTCACTGATTTCCCAGAGAACTGAATTTTGCTTGATGAATTTGTAGAAATTTTAGTCCTTTAGCAGCATTGCTCTAAAGCACTAGGTTATATCAGAATATTTGAAAGAACTCTAGATTTCTGTTGGCTTCAACAGACAGTTGTTCAAGTTTATGCTAAGAAATGTCTAAGAACTAGCTACTGAAATGAGCCTTTCTGTCTTTTGTGGTATTTAATCAGAAAACAGATGAATTTATAGATTGTTACTCCCTTCAGAACCACAGCTTTGTTTCCTATTGCTAACAGAGATGAGTAATTGCTTTTTGAAAGGAAAAGGGACAAAAGCTGACAGTAGGAAATTCTAACTAGTCTGCCACTCACATGAGCTGGGCCTGGGAGCTGTGTAGGTTAGAAATCAATGTAGATTTTTATCTGGTCTTTTGAATATTTTAAACACTTTTCTGAGTGTTTTGCTATATGACTCTTTGGATAAATTGCTGTTATGATCATGGTATTCTGGATGATCCTGATAATTTCCTATTAGACAATATAAAGATGATCTCTATATAGTTGCATAGTTTGCTACAGCTAAGGTACTATGAAGATAAGAAATAGCATTTCTTTAGTTTTTTCTTGACAAACTTCTCTAACTCCTGTAGAGACCGACTGTCAGCCAGTGACATGCTTCAGGTGAGAAAAGTGATGGAACACGTGTATGAAAAAATCATCAACTTGGATAATGAGTCTCAGACAACGAGCTCCTCCAACAATGAGAAAGCAGGAGAACAAGAAAAGGAGGAGGACATTGCTGTGCTGGCAGAGGAGAAGATTGAACTTCTGTGCCAGGACCAGGTGAGTTCCCTGTGATCAAAACCAAGGTGTGGCAGTGAATTGGTTGTGAATTTTTGAATACCGAGTATATGTAAAATATGCTATAGATTTACATAATTTTAAAGGTAACAGATAATGTTTTGACATCATGTTACCTTAGTGCTGACACAAGTTTCAGGCATTTGCAGATAGGCAGGTGAAAGATTTTCCCATAGTAAACCTGTTTAATTTGGTCTGACTCAGGACCTTTATGGGGTTACAGACTCATACTCAACAAATGGACTTAATCCAATTCCACAGAGTTGTATTTTTGGTGTTTCTGGAACAGTTTGAATTCTGCATTTTTAGCAGTTTTCAAAATCAGTCCAAAACCACTAATGGCATAATAAGTGCATGAAGATGAAGTACTGAGGAGGTGGTTGTAATCTGAAGTTACATGTTACACTGCTAAAATCTGTCAATAATGCATTGGGTTCAGTTGCTAATTGAAGAATCTGAGCCTTTGCATGGTTCATCTTGGTACCAGTTCACCCATAGGACTGTGAAAACTGGAGTGTTTTGTTTGGGGTTTTTTTAGAATTTCTGCCAGTGTAGCAGACTTGTGGAGTAAAAGATACTCTTTGCTGTGTAGGTTTTGGACCCCAACATGGACCTTCGGACTGTAAAGCACTTCATCTGGAAGAGTGGTGGGGACCTGACGCTTCACTACCGCCAGAAATCAACGTGAGGGCAGCGCGGACCCAGAGGGGTCATTATTTACTTGACCATACTGTGCTGGTTCTAAGAGTAGTTCTAGAGAAACCCACTGAACCCCTAAGGTAGATGAGACTTCTAATGCCTCAGTATGGAGGGGAAGTAAACATTTAATTGAAGTGACTAATAGACCTGTAATATAGAGGAAAAAAAAATCTATATGACTTAAACTAAAGTCTGTCCTAGTCTCAGTCGATGAGATGGGAGGTCCCTGAGTGGTTCGTGTTGTGTGAGGTGTACAGAGAGTGGATGATAACCCAGTGCAGACTTTTGCTTCCTCCTTTTTGTTTTTGTTTTTTTTTTTCCAGAACATAATCCCCTCATCTTGCTCATGCTCGGTACCAAACTGGTTTGGCCGTATTAGTCACTGTTCACAATGTAATTAAGAACTGCACACAAGGTATTTTTAATACATTCCATTCATAGAGTTCCAGCAATGATTTCTCACAGGTTACTTAAGCATTTCTACCACTGAAAGAAATTTGGAAAATAAAGCACCAGAAAATAGGTATTGCATAATGGAATGAATGGGCCCATTTAATTGCAAGCCAAGGGTTAACATGAGAGTTGTTTTAATTGCTTTAGAGAGCTGTTGACATGCAAGATAAGAACACTAGAAAAATATCAGAGCAGGGTGAGTCCAGTGATGCTGTGCATCATAATAGAGTGAACGTGCTTTGCAGCAACTTAGATATTTTTTTCTAAATATATATAACTACTTCCTGCACTGTGTCCTAGGTGTTCTAAAGACACACTAGTCTAATTTCTAGTAACTGTGCTCCAAAAGTATGTGACATTTTGTTAAAACTTCAAACCATTCTGAATATAACTTCATATGTTTAATGTTAAACCTTAGAAACTTCTCAGCAGATTTCATATTCATGCGGTAAAAATACTGATTCTTCTCTTCCAAGGTTTTATATGCAGTTGTTCTTTTGTTAGAGATTTATGCAGATCTTGTTTTCACTGCTGTTTCTAAAAATCTGTGACTGTCATAGGCTCATGGTAATCTTTTATAGAAGTTTAACTTATTGGGGGGAGGGAGG
This sequence comes from Platysteira castanea, assembly GCA_013397175.1. NCBI lineage: Eukaryota > Metazoa > Chordata > Aves > Passeriformes > Platysteira > Platysteira castanea. Next base: position 107,203 of record VYXC01011438.1, read on the forward strand.
GTAAGGGCCTTTCAGCTTTTTGTGAGAAAATGTGGGGATATCCCAGAGAACCATTTGTAACCAGAGCAAATTACAAATCCTCGTAGGGAAATGGTGTAGAAATGACTTGTCTGAAGCAGAAGCACAAGTGCCTTCAAGGGGCAGTATATTATTGGAGTTTCTTCAGGAGACACATGCTCTTGTCCTTCCTGTATCTTGTGATCAAGATTTAGGTTGAGGCCTAAGCAAGTCCCAATAAATTATATTACTGGGATTGTATTGGTCAGTCAAAAAGTAAAATATTTTTCATCATGTTTTATTTGAAAAACTAGTCAAAATATAGTCGAATAGTCAAAATAGTCATTCCCTTCTGCACTTTTAACCCAGCAAAACAAGCTCATTGCTTAGACAAAACCATGGTTCAGAATTAAGCTAGCATGTCTTTTCCCCTGTCTTTTGAGAGTCAGTTTCAGTTTTTTTATCCCCATTTCTGTGTATGCTTAGTTTGACACACTTGTGCTTTAACTGCACATTTTTAGTGCTATTTGTGAATTAAATGGTTAAACAGAACTGTAACTTTTATTGGTAAATTGTCCTGACTTGTATTTATTAATAGCAAGGGTCTTTGTCTGTTCCAATAGGCACTGTTTGGGTTATGTTTTGTTTCCTGGTTGTCTTCCTGTCCTATTGTATACATTGGAGCTGCTCACGGTAATTTTTTGTTTGAAATCAGCCAAGGTTGTAATTTTCCTTCTGTTTTTTTCTTTCTAACCATCCCAAAACACAGTAACAGGAAAGATTAATGGAAGAGTCTGCAATGCCAGAAGGGTAAATGATGTTTCACAGTTGTATAGAATAAAAGGCTTTAGTTAAAATGTTTTCAAGTTGTTTTGTGTATTAGATCAATTGTGCAATTTTGGAGCTTGGATAGGTGCTATTGAATGTGGCAAAGGGCTTCGGAGTGCTTTGAAGCCTCAAGTAATGGAATGGCTAAAGAAATGACAATGCCTTAGCAGAATCCTGTGAAGTTAATCTTGTAATGGGGTTGAATGTAAGAATTTCTGAGGTGGGCAGACCTTCAGGTGTGAGCTCTGAGTCCTGCTGAAGGGACAATGTCACATGGGCAGTGCTGCTTTTGTACAGTGAAAGTATTTTGTGCTAACAAGTGACTTGTAAGAGGCACATGGGGAAACCAAGCTGGGTTTCCTGATGCTGAAAATGCCAGGGTAGAATGCCCAGAGCTTTTGCTGTGGAAATTGTCAGCAGAGCTGCTCTTGCAGAGGACACAGTAATTTAGTGCCCAGATGTGCTCCCAGAGATTCCCAGCTCTGATTTAGAGTATAAAGTGAGAAAAGAGGTTTTTTGCTACTACCTTTTAAATTCTGTCACCTTTTCTGGAGTTGCTGTCTGTAAGAGTCCTGAGGGCAGGAGGAGGGCTCTGAGTTAATGAGAGTCACAGCTCCTGGGACAGAGAGTTTCAGTTTCCAGAATCATAGAAAAGTCTGCAGATTTGTAGAAGTTATTTAATTTCCAAGTTCATAATGGGAAGGAGTTATAAATATAGTGTTTAGTAATGCAGCCTGTCTCCTAGAAAAACATTTAAATATTTTATGACAGGCAATTTTTTATTCTCTTTAGGTGGGGTGGGGCTAAGAACAGAGCTTGGCTCAGTACTTGTAGATGAAGTGCAAGTATCATTTTAGGATGAGAACTACTTGATGGACTTAGCAGTAACTTTAAGAAACACTGAAAAAATATTCAAAATAAGCCTTAGGCAGAGATGTTATGGACTCCCCATCCCTGGAAGTGTTCAAGGCCAGACTGGATGGGGCACTCAGCAACCTGGGATAGTGGAAGGTGTCCCTGCCCATGGCAGGGGCTTGGGACTGGATGAGCTTTATTATAGAATCATAAATGGTTTGGGTTGGAAGGGGCCTTAGAATGTAGTTCTGCCTCTTGATCTTGGGATTTATTACTTGGATTGTTCATGTATTCCCCAGGAGAGGGGCAGCCAGGGACTGGCAGGGCATTTACTGGTATAGAGACATTACACCAAGCTGTTATTTTTCCTTTCACAGAGGTCCTGTTTGATTCAAACTTTATCCCTAGAAATTTATTTAGCCTGACATTTAGAATCAATCTTTAAGCACATGATCTTACACTGTGGATGTGCTGCTGGCTCCGGAACAGAGGCAGGTAGAGTCACCTCCCAGCTGGGTAACAGAGCTGTTGGGAGCACACACACACTTAAATATCAAGAGTGGTTGACTGAAATAGCTTGCTGTACTATGGTGGAGGTTTTTCTGTTCAGAGCTGTGCAAACCCCATGCAGAGCAGAGGTGTTGATTAGAGACTGGGGCAGACATGCCTGATCTCTCTCCGAAGATATTGTGACACTATTCTAACCATCTTTTTCAGGGGATTCAGAAAATTTAATTACATGGTGTAGCGTAGAAATATAAGTTAAAGCAAACAGTTGAAATACTGTTACAGCAGAAGCAATGCCAATTAGTGTTTACTTAAGGCAAAAGCCAGGAAGGAGGTTGTGTGGGCAGCAGTGGCAGTGCCCAGGAAATGGAACATATTAACACAGTCAAATCAATGCAATGACTAACCTGTAGCTGCTTTCTCTTAAGAGCCTGTTCTTGTGTAGCTGCCTGAAGGTGAAAATACTTGCCCAGTTTTGGGGGAAGATGGAGAGTGCATGTGGAAGTACACAAGTCCACCAGTACATGTGAGTGGTGTCACAGCATTGCAGAGATCCATTTTCCTGCAGCAGTTCTGAGTTACAGCTCAGAGTTCAGCCAAGTGTGGCTGAGCAGCCTCTGCACAGAGCCTAGAGCAGTACAGCAGGAGGTTCAGTAGATTGTCAAGACTGTGAAAGTTTAAGAGGGAAAATTAAGTCATCACTGGCTGAATTTGGTGTTTGAATAGTTCTTACCAGTAGGTGTTCAACTTAAAGACAATAAATACATCCATTCACTCATTTAAGTTCAGCCAGAATTAGTTCAGCATCCATATTGCTGTTAATAATGAGATTTGCATGTTTATCTCTAGGGTGGTTATTTCCTGATCATGATCTTGGGGGTTTACAGTCATTCCTAGTACAGGGTTATGCTGTATGCAAAGTTCCCATGGATCAAGTTAGCCTTGCTTGGCGCAGGGTTTGGCCAAGTTTCTGTGGCCTTTATTGAGCAGAGCTGTGAGTACCTGGGTGGGAGGAGGTCACATGGCTCCGAGGGCCCCTCCTGGCTCAGCCCCATCAGCCCTGGGTGCTGTGGCACTGGCAGGAGCACAGCTCAGCAGAGCTGGGCTTTGCCTAATCCTCACTCTAATACTTGAGCTGCTGAGAACCTCTGGATTTAATGTCTGCCAGACCCATGTCCTCAGGCTCAACTGTTAATTTTAGGGAGCAGCTCAGGTCTGGAAGCTCATCCTGTTGTGTCTGGCCATAAAAACCACCCTGGTGCTGTATTATCTGAGGTTACCTCTTCCTCCTCCCTTTGTTTTACCCTTCTCCTGATGGTGCCCAGATAATCCTTCTTGTGTCTGCAGAAGAGCTGCTGCTGTCAGGTTTAGAGATGCCCTCAAAGTTTAGAGAGTGGGAGAAAGGTCACATCCAGCTCCTGCTTACCTGGAAACAGATGCTTGGGACAGCACCAGGCTGAGTGGCTGTTTGATTTTGGCTCTGAATCCAGCTGCCCTCAGGTGCTTCTCCCACTCCTTTTAGGTTTTGAAACTAAAATTCCAATCACTCACAAGAGTGGGCTTTCTGAGCTGCAGCTGGAAGGGAGTATCCAAATTGGCAAGAGAAAAGAAATTTGATGAGGAGGTCCAACTCTTCACCTCATTAAGCATTTGAATGATTAGGTTTCAGGTTTGGAGAGCACAACATCCTCCTGCTCAAGGTTTAACTACTCGCTTTTCTAAACCCCTTCCCAGAGCCAGTTAACATAACACACAGTGGCTGGACACAGACTGAAGTAAGTTTAAGCCATTTATTATGGTGACATTTGAAATCTAGCATGAGTTTTGACATTCCCTGCTCTTAGATTTCTAAAGGGTGTTTATGGTACAGTCACTGAAATGAGCTATTACTCTTTCAGAGACATTTTTGAGAAAAGTATAAGACTAGAAACAATTCTAAATAAACAACATGAATAAAACACCACCTAGGCATCTTCAGGCATCAGGCTCCAAGATGAAACAAACCTAGGAGTAGTTTAAATTACATTTATTTTTAGTGTTTGGCTGCTTACCCTTTTTAACAGTCACCTAGGGGAACAAAATATGAAATTTTAGCAATATAGGAAATAAAATTGGCTCACAATTAACAGACCCTTAGCAGACTAGAATCCACTGTCAATTCTACTGCCTTTAGTTAGAGCTTAATACATTCTTTAAAGCAACAGGTGCTTTTGACAATCCTGTTCAGAACTACTGTACTTGCAGTATTTCAGACTAACAACTGCTGAAGGGCAGATTTTTTTGTCAGGGTGGACTCATCTGACGCCCTCCTGTGCTGTGACTTTGCCTGCACCCTTTGGCTGAAGCTGAGCTGTCACAGGCAAATCTGTGAGATCCTAAGTCCTACCCCTGCATCAGTACCAGATTTCAGCCCAGGCAGCTGTCACTGATCTGCACAGTGCAGAAACAGAGCAGCAGCCAGGGCAGGGACAAGGAAATCAGGCAATATTGTGCAAAATAAGTGTACTCTGGTTTAGAGCCTAAACATATGCCAGGCTTGTACCCCATTCTCTTCATTTACAAAGGATTTTCACCATGGTAGCTTAATTATTCCCTATCAGCAGCTTGGAAGTTCCATGATAAATCACTGCCCTGAGGATTATAAAACCACCCATGTCTTCCATTGTTTATGTCATGTTTGCTGTTACATTCAGAAGCGATTTGGAGACAAGTGCAAACAAAAAAAGGCTACAACAACCAATTTCTAGTGCTGCACAACAGTCCCATGTCTTAAACTTAGAGTGATTTGTATATTTATAGTAATGAGTAAATAGAAAAGCACAAGCAAAGGATAGCTATTTCTCGGTCACTACAGCAGCCAAGACATTCAGTCTTCACCAAGAAGGTTCATCACCCCTACTTTAAATCATCTTCAATTTGTTTCAAGTACCCATCATCATTCCCACCCCCCTCACTGTTTATTTAACTGCAAGGCCACCACTTCGTCCACTCAAGAGCAGAAGTGAATGGCAGGACCCAGCACCATGGCTTTGTCCCATTTGGGGTTGCAACTTCCAACTCCATGGTACTTCTTTCCTGCTGAAATAGGTGTGGAGAAGGTACACAAATAACTGTTACAGAGAAGGGACTTAAACCAAGAAAAATAACAGTCTGCAGAGTAGTAATGAGGAATAAAAGTATCTTAGTGTAAAATGCCTTGCAAGTCACAAAAACAGGCTAACCAAGGTGTACCATTAGAAAAGCTTTCTAACAGATCGAAACTATAAATATTTTTTTAATACCATCAAACACACTGGTAAAAATCATCACTAAGTGTCACTGTTCAGGCACAGTGCCCTCATCAATACATTCAGGAGCACTTGTAGGCAAATGTGAATTCCAGAACTTGACGTTCTGCTAGCATCCAACTTGTTGCTGCATCAATTTCTCCCTTGATCTGGTGATTTTGGACAGCATTCAAAATTCTGAACATAGATCAATCCATTAAACAGTGATTGGAAAAGACAACAGGATATGTACTTCATGAGATTTCTTTTCTAGTATTGTCTACACTAACAAAATAGACTAACTGTAATTCTTTCAAGATCAGAAAAATATTTCAAGCTGTAGCACTGCAGCATTCAGCAGTCTGTAAACAGCAGCAAGGGTCCATTTCACTCAGGATCTTGTGCAGCTGCTTCCCCTTTCTGCTCACTTGCTGCTTCAACCTCTGGTGTCTCTGGAGCAGTGGTTAATGAGCTCTCAGTGCTGTTCACAAGCAGTTTGGATTCCTGGTTATCAGCATCAGTTCCTACTGTTGTTTTTGAAGAAATGTCATAAGGAAGATCAAGAGAAGGTAAAGATGGAATTGAAGGCAGGAGGTCATCCAGTGTGGGTTGCTTGCCTGATCCTTCGGGATACGGGGTTACACCTTCGATGTCCAAAGTTGAGGCATTTTCTGGGAAATGGAGATTTTTTTTTTTTTTTACAAACTTATCAGGCTAACAGACAGTGCTTCTGGTTACCCTACATCTAGAAAAATCAGCATGATTGAGACTCTTCATATAGGACATAAACAGATTCACAACTGTCAGATACCTGGGCTGTTCACTTAGCTCTCCTCAAATCCAGAAAATCTGATGGTGCACACAGGTTTTTAAAAGAACACAAACCATTTGCTCTGCTATGTTCTTATGCCTTTTGTTATTTTATGTTGCAACTTCACAGACACCCCGCCATGTACATCATGTGGAAGTATTTTTTACTTTTTTTAAATAGAAGAGTGTATTGGGTTTGCATGGCCAGGTTTTGGTAGTGGGGGCTCCAGGGGTGGCTTCGGGAAGAAGCTGCTAGAAGCTTCTCCTGTGTCCAGTGGAGCCAAGGCCAGGGAGCTCTGTGGCTGAGCCCATCAGTGTCTGTTGCAGCACCTCTGGGATAATGTATTTAAGAAAGGGGGAAATCATCCCACTGCAAAACAGCAGCCAGAGGGAGGAATGAGGATATGCAAGGGGAACAACTCTGCATAGCCCGAGGTCAGTGCAGAAGGAGGGGCAGGAAGCACCCCAGGCATCAGAGCAGATTCCCCTGCAGCCCATGGGGGAGCCCATGCAGGAGCAGGGGAATCCCCAAAGAGGCTGTGACCTCATGGGAAGCCCGTTCTGGAGCAGGCTCCTGGCAGGATGTGTGGCCTCACGTGGGACCCAGTGTTCCTGAAGGACTGACCTGGTGGAAGGCCCCCATGCTGGAGCAGGGGGAAAGTGTGAGGAGTGCCCCTCCTGAGGAGGAAGCAGAGATGTAGGATGAACTGACTGCGGCCCCCATTCCCAGTACCCCTGTGCCTCTGACAGGAGGAGATGAAAAATTTGTTAGTAAAGCTGAGACTGAGAAGAAGGGAGGGGTGGACTAGAAGGTGTTTTTGAGGTTTCAGATTATTTCTCATTATCCTGGCTCTAGTTTGAGTGGTAATAAATTAAATTTCCCCAAGCTGAGTTTGTTCTGCCTGTGACAGCCCCTGGCAGGGATCTCTCCCTGCCCTTATCTCGACCCATGAGCCTTTGCTGGATTTTCTCTTTCCTGCCCAGCTGAGGAGGGGAGTAACAGAGTGACTTGCAGAGCATCTGGTGTCCAGCCAGGGTCAGCCCACCACAAAAAGGCACTATTGAGATAACTGCAATTTTGTTTTCATTTTACAAGTGTGAATTTGCACTGATTTTAGAAATACCTACTTTTAGGGTCAGTTTAACCTGGATCAATCAGCCTTTTCATTTAAAGAAAGAGACCCACATTCTATAAACTTAAGGAAAAGTGCATTAGATTTTTCTGTTTCTAAACCTGATTTATGCTACTTTTTCCATCTCATTTTTGCCATTCTTTCTGATTTTTATAAAACTTGCCTATTTCCAAAAAGTGTGATAATGTTAAGTGAGCATGAGTTGGTGCATTCCAGAAATAAGGTCAGAGGACTAAAGGAAATCTTGAGTGCACTTACCAAAATAAGCAGAAGCTTTACTATTTGACATTAATGTTTCAGGGCCTACAGAAGCACCTGCTGCTGGCACATTGAAGGAGGCAGATGGGGACAGGCTGGACACTTCTGTTAAGCTTGTGAGCTCAGAAACTGAAATTCCAGACATATCTAGAAATCCTGGAAGAGAAAGCAAATATCAGTTAGATACAACACAGAATTCTAGATTCAAAAGGACATGTTATATCCAGACTGAAGTCAGTGAAGTCCCCTTCCCAATAAATGCAAATAAATTTAACTTACATGGTACCCAAATTCTACAGCTCTGAAATTCAGGCAAGTCAAAACCTTCAAGGAAAACCACCACCAGTGCTCTCAGTTCTGGATTTAAATCTCCAGCTTGTTTAGACCATATGAGTTTATTCAGATGTCCTCAAAAGAACTGGTGAAAAAAGCACCTAAGAAACCATACCTGGATCCATAACTCTCTGGAGAGGGGGAGGAGGAGAAAGGGAGGTTTCTGGTGAATAACCACTTATTTCTTGCTCTGTGGAATGATCCAAGTTCATAACTGTTTCAGAGCTATCATTCTGAGAGGTAGGTGCCAATAATGGAGTCTAGAATAAGAGAGTAAGAAGGAAAAACATCTTTTTACATCGGAAACTTCACCTGAAGCCAACCTTCCCATGAAAGCATCCTGCCTGTCTCCACATAAACCAGTTCAGAGAGAAGCTGTGATGCTGAAAGTCAAACACCAATTAGGACATGTTCCAGTTCAGCGTTGTAAAGCCAGTCTGTTCTTAGAACTTGGTTCTTGGAGGTGTATCTTTCTCCTAGTGAGGTAGGTGTTCTAACATGATCCTTATTGACTGGCACAGCTGCTGTAGGATGCAAGACTTGAAAATAGGGAGAGAATATAATATGGCAAAAATTTTTATCAGCCACCACTGGTGATCTGGCACCTGCTCAGCAGCATCAGCTCTCATTTTCCCTTTACCCAACTCCAACTCCAACTCCAACTCCGTTTCATTCAAGCAAAATTGAATGCTGTATTAAAATACACTGTTACCAATGTCCCAAAAAGCAGAAAATTTTGAAACTCCAGGGAACATAGCAGAGACGGGAATTTCTTTCTTTCCTACCTCTGTGTAACCATTAGTGGATGGCACAGGAGTTCCAGCTTCTGGCGAGGGTGATTTGCTTTCTGGCTTTTTCTTCGATGTCATGGACTGTGTTGGAATTCTGTGCAAATAGCCATATCCAATACCACATCCTAAACTGTACAAGAGAAGTATATCAAGACATAAAAAGGTGCTCTTAACAAAGCTTGTATTTTAAATTTTGACTCTTTTAAACAAGAAGAGTTTATATCTTTTATCTATAGCAGGAAATACCTACCTGCAAGAATTTCCACTTAAGAGTACTCAATGAACACACTGCAATCAACTTTTAGACATGCACAGTTTAGCTTTCAGTGAATTATTTTATCTTTACAAAACATTTAACCTGACCTGATGTGGGTTTTGTTCTTGCTAGCTGAATGTTTTGACTGTGAGAATGCAGATAATGAATCTGCTAATGGGGAACTCAACACAGGGGTTTTGCCATTTGATTCAACTTGAACAGGATTAGATCCAGAATGTGCCAAATTCCTAGTTCTAAGCTGATTTTTTTAATGGAAAGCGTGACAAGTGTGAGGAAACACGGTTTAACTTGGAAACAACAATAATTGATAGTAGTAATACTGCTCACAGGAGCTGATTTACAGCAAGTGTATAACCTGTCATAACAGAGATCAGTACCTTCCTTCTCCACCCCAAGCTCCATTGGGAGTCACAACTACCTCTCGGATGGAATCTGCTTCAGTGTTATAAACCATCAGCTTCAGCGGCTTCCCCTCATGGGATTCAATCAGGGAAAAGAAATCCTCTGACTAAAGAAAGAAAAAAAAAGAAAGTAGTAGTTAATTAATACAAATGTGCAAGTCGGCATTTTACATAGTTACTAACTCAATGTGAGATATTAAAAACCCAGAGACAGAAAAATCACCAATGTAGTTTGATCTTTAGTGGCAACTTCTTTTTATTGTCACACTAAAAAGAAAGATAATGTTTACCTTAACAGTAAAGCTTCTGTCATAAAATCAACATTCCAAAATCCCCCAACACCATCCCCACGCATTTGATTAGATTTATAAAAACCCCAAATCCTACAACATACACTTGGCAGGCACAAAGATAATCACTCCCCACTGGAAGGAACATGCACCCTACCTCCTGGAGAATCTGATCAGATCCAACAACGTAGTCAGTGTATGGCTGGAGACCAGCCAGAGCTGCAGGAGATGAAGGCTCAACGTCCTGTGAAAGAATGACACGAGTCATCTGCACCCACAGCAGGATAAACTACCAAGATTCAAAAGAGAAGCTAACTCCCAGAGCAAAGAAGGAAAGACCATTTTGTTAATGGGATAAGAAAGTTCTTGAATATGTCACACATCTATGTGTGACATCCTGTAAAACATGCTGAGTAAGAAAGAAGAGGATGCTACCAATTTAAAATAACATCCTCTGAAGATGCTGAGAAATTGCATTTACTTAAACAACCAGAAGCATAAACATTCTTTCCTATTCAGTCCTACTCTTTCAGCTCTTTTGTGCTGCTTTTTATAAAATTAATATTAATTTAATGAAGTTAAGCCAACACAGAGACACCAATCAGGCTGGAATCTTTTTGCTTTTGCCAGTGATTCTTCAATATAAAGCAAAAAAACCCTTCCCACCTACACTGTTTGGTCCAGTTGGGATGGAGTTATTTTTGTCACTGTCACCACTGACACCACCCACTCCTTGTCCCTACTCAAACAGCTCAGACAAACCTTCAGGACTTTGTTCCCTTCCTCTGTGTGACTGCAGCCCTGTACTTTACATAACAGTTACTGCTAAGCATCACACTGTAAAACAAGGTTATATGAACAACAACGAGCCACCCAGGAATTCCTCCTCACCAGAACATGCCAGACGTGTTCATTGGCTCCCTGGAAGCTGCAGAACCTCACGCTGGCTCCAAGGAGGCCTTGTCCTCCCCACATGTTACTGGGAATCACCTCCACCTCTCTTATTTTCATTGTTTTGATGTTATACACCTCCAGCTTCACTGCTTTCTCAGCATTTGCCTTCAGCAGGTCTTTCAACATATTGTTTTCCTTGTTCTGTAGAGCAGAGATACAGGATTAGCATTATTTCCAATTGCACCTGTAATACGTCACATCTGTGGCAGAATTTGAATACAAAGAACCAAAACCATCAAAGTTTAGGCTCTGTGGTTCAAAAACAATCCCAGCAGTTCAATTTTCTTTTACTAGAAAGCAAAAGCAGTCAGTACTGTCAGCACACATCCCTTTACATAAATACTTCCTATTATTCCATTTCATCACTGGCATTCCTGTCCTTCACAACTGCTATTAAATAATACCAGCAGTATTAGATATCAAATATTTGTGTAGTCTAACAATGAGCAGCAACATTTCACTTCATGTCTCTGAGCCCCATCCCTCTTCAACAGCCCTTCAAAGTCACTGCAAACTGACTATGAAATAGTATCTTCATTTCTGTCATGTTAGAAGATTAAATGATCTTCCCCCAAAATCTGCCCTTATAATGATCACTTCCAAAAAAGACATCTCCACTCATAAAACCAAGACAAACTTAATGAATTCAGCTTGTATGTGGTTAGGGTGGAGCATACCAGGCAAAGCTCTGAGCCTTTTAAATAAACTAACAAAACCCCAACCAAAACCCCAAAAAAACCCCATCAAACCAAAACTCAACTCTTCTCTCATAACACACAGGAACTGTGTTCTTGGTCTCAAAAGTACAAGTAGACAGGCTATGGTTCTTTTTCATGTTTTATCAAATGTTAAAACAAGTTTGTTTAAACAAATGTTGAGCTCTGACTATTGACTCACCAGTTCAGTATTCACCGTGTGGTAGAAAATACGTACGAATGAGCAATAACATAAACATTGCATTAACCTGTTAAGAAGTTAAGGTGAGTAAAGGCATAAACAAAACCCTTTCCTCAAATTTGGATCCAGCCAGAGAAGAGACTTTGAACACCTGCAAGTGTTACTTTACTTTTAATATCCAGTGTGAAAAGTTTCTCTACTTGTGACAGTTTTGGGTTTTACCTTTCATCATCACTACAATGCCCACATTTCATGAAGGGTGGAAAAAAACAGCACTGGAATCATTTGAGACTTACAAGTCTCGTGTGTCCTATGGCAATGATGAAATCAAAGAAAGGTTCCAGTCCTCCTTGTTGGGCTGGGGAGTTTTCTTGAACCTGCAGAACGTACATTTTATCGTTACTCTACATTGATCTCCAGTTACATAAGTGTTAATCTTTACACTTGATTCAATATTTACTTTTGAGTTGAGCCAGAGATAAGGCACGAAATGATCACCCTCAAGAAGCAGTCCATAATTAGGACCTTACTTTTATAAAACTGTGAACAACAGATGTCCAAATCAAGCTGTAAAAAGCAGGTTTTGAACCCCATATCAGACACAAACGTTGTGATTCAGAGTCCACAGCCTGCAAATATTAAATACTGAATGCTTTGGAGAAAGGCTTGGTTTTAAACATGCTGCTTCAGGATTTTCTTCCATGTTTCTAACAACCTGAGCACAGTGAGAGTCCCCACTTGCATCAGAGCCATTTTTCCATGAACACAACTGGCAGCTGGGTTCCCACATTTCCAGCCCATTGGAACAGGAACACTTACACAAAGGCACTACAAACACATGCCTGCCCACAAGTTCTGGTCAATAAAACTGCCACCACTTAACAAAAGATTCCTAAGAAATCAGAACTGAGACATCTCAATTTCATTATAACCAAAGTTGTCATAGAACAGATGTCATAAATGTAGAGAATACTCATTAAAACACATTCATACCAGGAAAAACCCCACCAAAAGTTCACCAATTACATGAGAGTCCACCCACTTCAAGGTAAACTTGACAAAGCAAGATGGTGTTAAGGAATCACTGCAAACCTACTACCTGTTTGCTCTTAACTTCACTTTTTGGTAACTCAGGAGACCTTAACCTCAGATGTATTTGACTCCTGAGGGACACCTCACAATTTAAGCACAAAATTACAACCCACGTATCATCTAAAGGAAATTCATTGCTACATCTTATATTTGGTCTGGTGTTACCAAAATGCTAGATATGTACTTTTACTTTTTTTTTAATCGATAAAGTTGTATTGGTATTGGGGCTTTTGCTGGCAGAACTGTCTATAAAAGTTATAAAATATATTTAATAGCACAGTTACTTCAGCAAAAACTTCTAAAGCAAAAATAAGAATAAAAATCATGCTTTATTATTAAACAGTCAAGACTGAGCAGTGTAACCACAGCTCGAGTAGAAGTATTAACTTTCATCACAACCCTGAACTGCATCAAAAGCAAGAAACACAGAATGCAGATGAAGTGGAAAGCAGCACGTGGCAGCAAAGCTCCCATTCTTATTCCAGGGAGGGAAAATACCCACTAAAGGAAACGGTAACTCATGCAACAGCTGTTATCAGCAACACCTCTGCCCATCCTTAAACTTCCAGATATGCATTTGCAGCCCTGTACGTGCAGAGAATCTGCTAAAGAGAGGAGTTACAACAAACTGCATCTACATCTGGGAGAGGCAGGCACGGAGGACAACACCGCTGGAGCGGGAATTAACCCCCTAACAAGATGCGGTGAAGATCCACAGAGAAGGGAGTAGGAAAGAAGGAGAGGAGAAGGGAGGGAAGAAGGGGAATACGTAGAGAGAAGAACAGGGAGAGAAGGAGAAGAGCAGAGAGAGGGAACAGGGAGAGATGGAAGGGAGCAGAAAGAGGAGAACAGGGGGAGTGGAGCAGGGAGAAGAGGGGAGCAGGGAGGGAAGAAGGGCTGTTCTACTCTTAAACTTCAAGCTCCCCGAGAGCAGCCCCACAGGCTTCCCCGGGCTGTTCGGCACCCAAGTCCCGCCAGGTCGCGGCCCCGAGCCCGCTGCAGCCGCCGGGATGGGCACCCGCTGGTACCGGGAGCTGCGCGGCC
>VYXC01011438.1:122898-168024 GCA_013397175.1 Platysteira castanea
AAAAAAAAAAAGGAAAATCTAGAGAAATTCTTTGCATTTGTGTTTATCACAGAAGGCAGTGAAGAGGTTTCCATTCCCAAACCTTTCTTTGCATTGTCTTGTGTTAAGGTGGAGGTGAAAAAGCCCAAGAACAGAGAAAACAAAGAGTAAATCTGCAGGAATAGGTGGTACTTATCCCATCTTTCTGGAGGAACAGGGGAATGAGCTGGCACACCACAAGCACATGTTCCGTACTGCTTCCTCAAAGCACTTTGGCTGCAGGGGACTGGAAAGTGCCAAAACCACAATTTTTAAAAAGGAATTCTAGCAGAGATCTGAAGGGGAGGTCTGTAAGCCTTAATAAAGTAATATAAACTACAATAAATAACAGTTTTAGTGGGTATCTGAGTACTACCTCCTTGGGAAGAGCCAACGTGGCTCTGAGAAAGGGCTCCCCTGTCTCGCACATCTGGAAATGCACAGAAAAGAGTGATCGGCTCGCTTGGATTTCACAAACTCCCTCATCAAAGCATTACCAAGGTTTTTAAGGAAACTAAGCAGCAATGCTTTGAGTTATATTTATTTCAATGAGTAGCTAAAATACAAGAAATAGATGATGGGAGTGAGTGATCACTGAAAGATCATCCAAAGTTATAAAAAACCCCCAAACATTGGTTTTCCTCATAATCTAAAAGCTTGGAAAAAGAGATGAACAGTGAGATGACCAAAGGTGTAAAAAGATTGATAACGTTGTCTTTTTTTTCTTTAACTTGTGCTTTCACATTTTGCTTGCCACAAGTTCCAACAGTCTGAAACTTGGTGATCCATTAGTCCAGTGTTTCATCCACCTCTGCAGGTTAAATTGGGAGTTGTAGAATGAAAGAAATCTAGGGGTGATTTGGTAAATGTAGGCATGTTTTAAGTAGTATTTCAGCTAATTTGCTGAAGAAATTATTACCAAAAATAGTGCTGCTGTCAATAAATTACTGAAAAAACCTAATCTGCCCCAGGCTACTCTTTTGCAGCAGTTTTGTTTGTTTAGAAAAATACTTCAGCTCATGTTTATTCAACGCTTGAGCAGCGCTTCCATATTAAATTTGTCAGCTTACCCGGAGCCCAGAGACTCCAACAAATTATTAAAGAGCAGCATTGCATAGCAGGATTGGTAGTGACACTTTGTGTCTTCTCACGGAGAGAAATCAAGCTTTATTTTCATGTAGCTCCCTTGGGGATGATTCTGTGCTGCACTACAGACTTACTTTAAATGGTTGCATGGGTGTTTCTGGAACATCAGTACAAGAGTATTTCTGACACTAGAGAAGAAAGTTTTTTATTCTATTAGAGGTGATAAATTTTAGGAAAACAAAGATCTGTCAGTGGAGAATTATATATATAATACATATACGAATATATATTTTGTATATTCAGTGAGACTTTTTGCAAAAATATTTAGTTTTTTAAAAATATACTTTCTAAATGAGAAAAGATACTGCTCTATTTTCCAATCTGGCAAATGTTGAGTAATTTTGGTTTCAGCAGCACAATCTGAGGAGCCCTGCATGTGTGTTTCAAGCACTAGGAGGGGTTTTTTCATTTGAATGTTGTTGCTGTTAACATCACTTTTCAAAATTTTACACATTTAGCACATTTTTGGTTTAGTCTTTAGAATTTGAATATGTTAGTTTTCAGATTGTGAAGCTGGCTTAGAACTGGAAAACCAAAGAAACAGGAAGAATGAAAGGACTAATTAATTATATTATGCAAGAATGTTTTTAGTGCTAATGGACAAAAATGATGAAGGACCTGACAGAAGGCTGGAAATGTCTCCTGGACCTTCGAGGGAGTAAATTAATGGCATTTCATCCATAGCAAGGCAGAAGGCCTCACTATTTAAAAAGTAAAATGAGAACATTAGACTTTTAGCCAAATATGAATAAGTATAAATATGCAAAAACTAATGTATACTGTACCTAACTTTATAATTATCTAGATTACATTTCCTGTTTACTATAAAATCTGGGATAATTTGTTGATTTTTTTTTTTTTAGCGGATATTTCTACATTATCCAAAAACTTTTTTCAGGTGAGGAAGAATGTTCATTTGTTTCTACGAAGGGAAAATAAAATCATGTTTGGGGTTAACACTGTTTTATTGTGTTTACTTTCGTTTGGTTGTAACTTTGGAATTGCTTTGATGTAATTATATGCCAGAGGCAAGGAGGCTAAAATCAAAGAGCTTTCTGAACAGGTCGTACTGACTGGCAAATCCCAACCTAGTGACAAAAAGGTACAAGGACTTTAGGAAGAATTTCCAGCCTCTTTTCCCTGTGTGGTTTTTTTTTTTTTTTCTGTGATTATTCTTTCCTCATTGGTTTTGTTGTACAGGAAATGGTCTGCATTTAAAAGAGTTTCTGAAAACAGGCAAAGGAGACTTTTTGGTCTCATGTGACACTAAACAAAGGTGGCAGCTTCCTGTCATCAAAATTGGTAAATCCATAAATGGTGTATGAAAAATGTTGCAAGATTTCTTAGCAAACACTTTTTGAAATTTTACTTTTTAAAATTTTATTCTGTTAGTTGTGTATTAGACAGTGAAAATAGGATTGTATTACTGTTAATAAATAGCTAAGATTAATGTTTTAGGTATTCTCCAAAACAGTTTGTCAACAGAGGATTTTCCTCTTGTAGTACAGTCCATCCACGATAAAAGCCAGCTAATTGGGAATGCAAGGTTAAAACCATAACGACTGGCAGGTCATCAGAAATATCCTGTGGTTGTTACAGGGCTTTAAGCCACTGCAAATACTGCAGTGTTGTGGCATTTCCACACAACGATATCTGCATCAGGTCTTTGCTTCTGCAGATACTGAATTTTGAAGGAAATGTCGTTTATCATTCATGGCAATAGAACTAAAACAATGTAACGCAGAACTGGCAGATCCTGCAGAGAACTGTACACTTTAAATGCTCGTTTTTCAAAGCTCTTTGTGTGCTTAGCCATTACAGCTTGCCTGTGTCATTCTTTTCTAAAATATCAGTCTTTTCTAAAGGCTCCTATGTAAATGTGAAATGTGTGCTGACTGCTCTGCATTTAGATATGTAGATACAGTATAAAAAGCTGCAGCTGAGTTAGTTGTAGGTTTCTTTTTTCAGTCGGTGGAGAAAATTTCAGGCAATTCTTGGCTGTAGCTGATATTAAGATTTCTCAAGCCCATTGTACAAGTGTGGCAGAAGGACTGTTTAGTGTGAATAAAGGTCTTTGGCCTCGTTCAGAACTGTTTTACTGCAGAACTCACCAGAAACTAAGGAATAAAGGAATAACCATTCAAAATCTCAAAGGATTAATGTTTTCAAATAGTGACTGTCTAAAATCAGCAAGCTTCAAAAGTAAGCTTGCAATACAGAGGAAATTCTGTGAACGAGTTTAATTAGAATGATGAAAAATATTAATAGAATATTAGTTCTTCCCTAATTATCAATGCAAAATACTTAGGTAGTTATACGCCTATAACAAATTTCAAGATTATCAAAGAAGTTGACCCTAAACAATATTTTGGTCAAAATAGCTGGGAGTAGGAACTAAGCATTAGTGATGACAATAATGTTTACAGAAAGTCATTATTCAAAACCAAAAGGAACAGCATCTCGTAGATCAAACCTGTTTAAATTACATTTTCTTAAGGAGATTCATTTCATCTTCCACTTGTGCAGATGATGTGCAGGACCTTTATTGTGTGAACAATTGAATTTAATCCTGAACAATTATCCTTAACAATCCTATATCTGACAAGATTATGCACTCCACTGGTAAATATTAATAAATCTGTCACAATCTTCAGTCATATTTATTTATACCTCTTGGAGGACATGCACAGGATGCTCATGAATGGGAATTCTAACAGTGATTAGACAACATTTTCATATTTGCATCATACATAAATAATTTAAATGATCATCACCTTGTTAACAGTATCACCCTTCAGAACTAGTAAAGCATTGGATCTTTTGACCTTGGAGAAGCATAAAGAAAGATAATTCTACATTTAAGAGTTGCCAGGCGGGGGCAACTGTACACAGCTGTATCCAGTTTTGTGGATTTTGTTTATTAGTGTGTTTCAAGCCTCCCTCTTGTATTCACAAAAGAGAATTTCTATTTCATATAAATGAGATACTGATGGTAAGGGAAGTTGTGGTGCTTCCAAATTAGAGTACAGCTACATTCAGTACAGTTTTATGGAGCATAATATGAGTTTTAAAAGTCTGATTTTTCTTACTACTAAGCCTTGCAGAGACTACACAGCTCATTCTTTTGTCTCCTTTCCTGTACCACTGTTCCAGTGCTATCAGAGCTGCTCGGGTTGGCAGGCAAAGGTATTTCCTGTGCAAACAGAACTCTTGGAAATGTTCCAGCACTTC
Source organism: Platysteira castanea (assembly GCA_013397175.1). Classification (NCBI taxonomy): domain Eukaryota; kingdom Metazoa; phylum Chordata; class Aves; order Passeriformes; genus Platysteira; species Platysteira castanea. The sequence goes on from VYXC01011438.1 coordinate 127,294, forward strand.
AGCAGCGCTGCTGGGTGCAGAAGCTTCTCAGCTGGGTTGGTAGCAGTCAGCAATGCAGCCACCAGCACACGGGAATAACTGGGGTTTTGGGATAAGTCCCTCAGAGCTTCGGGGGTGAAGGGGTCTCCCATGGAATGGCTGAGGTTGGAGGAGACCTCGGAGGTCACCCGGTCCGAGCTGCCTGGAGCCAGCTCCCAGGGCAGTGCCGGCCTGCCAGCCCAGCGGGGGTGTGCCAGCCTCTCCTCCTTAGGAGGGCACTTCAGAGGCTGCGTGGGACAATGCTCGAGTGACTGAGTCACTCCCAGGGGACTCTAAATTAGAGTCTGAGCTGATTGACTCTTTAGGCTTCAGCCCCTTTATGATGATCGTAGCCCCTCTGCTGGACTTGTTCCAGTGCATGAATGTTTTCCCTTGCCCTGGGGAGCCCAGAACTGGATGCAGCTCTGCAGGAATTCCGTCCAACAGCTGCTGAACACAGAGTGGGAATTTCCTCCCTTGACCCGCTGGCTACACTCCAGCTGATCCAGCCCAACACATGGTTGGCTTTGTTTGCTGCAGGGGCTCACTCACTCATGTCCAATTTGTTGTTCACCAGGACTCCCAGATCCTCTTCTGCAGAGCTGCTTTCCAGCCGGTCACTGACTTCAGTCCTCTGGTTTGGACCAGAAAAAGGTGATCTCAAGGTTCCTTTCCCTTCCAAAGGACACACAGACACAAGTGAAACTGCTCTGAAAAACTTCCAGAAATTGTTGTGATTGTTATTTCCTTTTCTTGCACTTTTCATCGTTGCTGCAGGTTTTTGAAACATATCTGGGGACACAGAACCCTGACCCTTTGAAGGAGCCAGGACCAATTTCTTCCCAGCAGAATTTGGCAGCACTGATTAATGTCCAGCACCATCAGCACCAGGACTAAGTACAAGCTGCTGAAAGCTATAAAGGTGCATCAACCTGTACTCCAACAGATAGTAAAGAAAGTATTTTTTAAAAACTCAATCGGCATCTCACTATACAAGGTGAGAGAAATTGTTCTTTTGGTGTCATCCTCAAAAATATAGAAAAGGAAATACTGTTTAATTTTTCAAAACCATGGAATTATCATGAGGGAATTCTTAAATTGTATTTCTGGCATTGAAATGGACTAACAACCAAAAAAGAACATGAACATAAAAAGGAAATCCAGCCACGTTAGCAATTTTTGTACTTATTAATCCATTAAATAAAATGTATCAAATTGAAAAATACTTTAAAATTCATGTGTAATACAGTAAATCATCAGAAGAGAGCATCATATTACAAATATAAAAATAAGGTCACACTCAACAAAAAGGAAAATTGCTTAGGTAGAGTTTTCTACTCATAGTAAAAGCCAGTTCTTAAAGCCCATAAAGTACTGGTTTGGAAAAACTCCCATTTACATTTGTGAATATTTGATTCTCAGGGCCATTAACTGGCAGAAAATTGCATTGAATTAAGTATGAATTCCATCTACATTTTACGGAGAATTAATGATATGCAACATATCACAAGCTTTAATGTCTTGCAGCTTCATTTAAATAGAACAGCCATTAACATTTTGCAGGATTGCTCTGATTTTCAAAGAGAGGCCATCTCCTTGTTATTTGTACTTGACTTCCTCCGTGTTTCCTCTACTTGTTTATTCATGATAGAAATTATGTTAGGCCTGTCACTTCAGATAATTAATGATGCACAAGAAAAATCAGTAAAGAATACCCTTGGCTGATTATTCATAATTACTCAGATACTGCAATAGCTGTGCTAATGGGGAAATCTATCTTTGATTTAATTATAAAACTAGATTGAAATTGTTTTGGGAAAAAAAATTGATCTGCTCTGTTTCTTTTATGATAGAACTCAATAGAGAGAAAATAAGAGGCTCTTGATACTTATTACAATTGTTATCTAAATACTTCATTTTTAATTACTTCTTATTTTCTCAGACAATAATGAAGTTGGCTTATTTTAATTTGGGTGATTGATTGTCAAGATGCAATAACTGTTTCTCCAGTCTACACACCAGCACACTGTTTTTATGTGAAAGCACTAAGCAGGAAACTGCTCCATGAGATAGGTTACCATCACTAAATTTTTTTCCAGAGAAAGTCATAGAAAAGGAGTAAAGAAATGAAATTATGAAAATGAGAGATCTGTATCCCCTAAATACTCTGTAGGATAGAAAAGAAATTCACTCAATCCATGTGTCTGAAAATAGAAGAAATGTTTGGGCTTTGTTAGTAATTGCCACCAAAGTGGTGGCACTGATCCGTCCATCCATTACAGTGTGACACCTAATGATGGGTTTGGAACTCTCTCCTCCTAAAAACTGGAAATGCCCTAGATGCTTTTGGGGATGGTGATATCTGTTCTTTTGTTAGCTATTCTGATAGTATTTAAAGTAAGCAAATTTGGAATATTTTTTAATGCCAGTTCATGTGTAGGGCTTTTTATTTGTGCATCTCCTTTTATTTTCATAAGGTTTTGTCTTCTAGATGAGGAGAGATCTCATGGTCAGGAAGCAGAAATATGAACAGGCAATAAACCTTTACCAGAATGTTGTAGGAAAATCATAGGTATATAACATTAAATAAGCTTAAAAATTTTGATTTTATTCAGATTTCCACTCCAATTCTTAAAAAAACAACTCATGAAAATATGAAAACCCTGTTTTCTTAATTTCACCTAAAAAATTTTCCCCTTCTGGGTAAAATCCAGGATTTCACAGGAGTGTCTGTAGTGTGACATGGAGAATTAATAAATCTGACAAGTTTGGAAGAGCTTTCTACTTCTAGAAGCTGGAGATGTCAGCAGCATCTGAATTCCTCATGGCTCTGTGACTCTGCCATAATTTCTTTTAAAAACCTTACCCTTTTCCCAAGAGATAAACAGCATTGCTGTATCTGAGTAATTACAGACACAAAACAAAACAAAATTAAGTCTGCATGATTTAAGTCAATATTCAACTTTTTCCAGAACTGATATCATCTGACTTATTGTAAGGTAGAGATAAAATGTATTTTAGTGCTTTATCATTTTTAGGCAACTTTTCAGCCCTGGAAATATTAAAATTGCTGAGAAGTAGTAACCTTAATAAAGCTAGGGGAAAAAATTTTAAAAATTTTAAAAGAATTTCTTTGAAATGTTGAAGAAAAAAATTTGGAATCTGTCTTTAACTGCTTCAAAGGACTCTAATGCTGGTAAGGCATACAAGAGAATGTTTGTGGGTTTGGGCTTTTCAAAGCAACACCTCTGTGCAGTTTTTTTGACTGCTCTAAGGCTCCGTTTGTAACACAGATTGTTTGTAACTGGAATCTGTTTCCATCTCTACTGATTTCCTCGTGTTCGCTCAGGGTAGATCCCTACAGGCTGGAATGTGTGTGATCGTGGCTTCCATCCTTCACGGGACTGTGCCTGCAGCACTGGATGAAGAGCACAATAAAATGTTCATTATTTAGATGTGCAAATTTTTTTTTTACTTCTGAGCATTGATGTCCCCCTAAAAAAGCCCCTCAAGAACCTGCTGTGCTGAAATGGAAAGGTCTTGCTCCTCCTCCAGCCTTAATTCTTGCCACATGATCTCACCTGCCTCTCATTCTGCACCTGATTCAGCTTTCTGAAACAACAGAGAAACAACCAGCAAGAGTAGGAATACCTTTTCCCTCGCTTAGGGAACCAAATCCTTTCACCCCGTGAGAGGAAAGGTTCCAGAGCTCAAGGCGAGTGAGGGATGAGTCTCCAGGAACAGAGTGATAGCGAGTCACTTGTTTTTGCCGCTGTCAGAGCAGCTCAGGCGTGCCTGCAACATCACCCCTGGCACAGCTGATGGTCACTTCTGAGCTGTGTGGCACCTGCAGCCGGAGAGCCACGAGTCAGTGCCCCAATGCCCCGCGCTCCTCTGATAGATAAATTACCCTCCCCGGCTGCTCGAAGGGATTGTTCCTTCCGGAGCGCGGTTGTTAAAGGAAATGCTGCTCTTTATCAGCACCGCTCTCGATTTTATTTGCCATCATCACCGCGGTGCAGGTGTCTCTCTGTGAATGGTGTGAAGCAGCTCGGTTACACCTGGCACGACCCATCGATTCTCTCGCCCAGCAAAGGGAGCCTTGTGCCATTAGCAGAGCTCGGGGGTTTGCCGCGATTTCAGGGTGAGAGCGGGAGCACCAGCTTGGAGATTTAAGGGAGAAGTTTGGAGAAATGCAGGCATCTGTGTCCCAGGGAGAGATTTGGATTGGCAGCTTTCCAGCAACACATGCCATTGACAGAGTTTAAATTTATTTAGTGCCTGACAGAAGTACTTCATTAATTGCAGAAGCACTCCTTGTCTAAGCACATAATCAGAAACAAGGCACTTAAGCTGTCATGATTCAATGCGAGAGTTGTGGTACTTGGGGAAAAGTAAACAAACTCATTTTCCTCCGAGGCTGACTTCTTCCTTGGCAGAGTTTATGTGCTTGGTGCCTGATTTGTCTCTTTTTTAAGTGGTTGATTTTGCATTAATCTGTGCTTCAGAACTGGCAAACACATGATCTGTAAAACTGTAAGAACTGTGAAGCTATAAATGGCTTATGAAGGATGGCATATGTATGAGAAAACCTGTAAATTCAGCAATATATTATAAAAAGTTAAACATCTATCTGAAAGAAAACCGTGCACTTATTGTTCATAATTTTATATGCAGACCTATACTTACTGCAAATATTTCAAAATTCTCTTTTTTGCAAAACAACTTTTCTATTTCATGGTGCTTTGTGTAGGTAAATATGGAAGCTTTCCACTGAGAAGATTGGTCAGCCTCTGCTTTTTCCACATAGGCACATGGACAATCTAATCAAGCTCTGGGATAATTTGGGAAAGCTGGAAAGGACAGAGAACTATGAACAGTGTGATTCAGATTTGTCCAGATCCTCCAGGGCTTTGGCTCTTTATGTGGCACAGGACCACAACTTCTCTGACAGATTGTTTATAACTTCTGGAAGTGATTTTTGTGCTCTGGTGAACTTAACCACTCCTTCCATTGTTTGGGATAAGGCCACATCCCCAAGCTTTGTCTCTGTCAAATCCAAGACTTGTACATGTAAGGCTGTCTATAAGGAAGGTTGGCTGCTATCCTGAGGTTTTCCTGTGCGTTTTCATTTAACTGTGAAGTACAGAACTCATTTGTGCGGTCCTTTTTCAGTGCTTGAACCGAGTTCTGACACTTTGAAAAGGACAAATTTGATTCACCACTTCCAAGGAGTTATCCTGTTACTCTCCAGGGAGAGAACAATGTGCCACCACGTCCTCAACTCCTTTAAAGCTCACAATGTTCTCTTTGCTTCAGTCACCATGAGCTGTTCAAGAACAGCATGAACCTTTTAGAAGCTGGCAGTACTGGGAGTACCCTGTGCTTTGTGCTTGAGGACCTTAGCATGGCCTTGAGCACCAAAACAGGCGTTTTTGAGTTCTTGTTCCANAGCTGCAGTACTGGGAATACCCTGGTGCTTTGTGCTTGAGGACCTTAGCTGGCCTTGAGCACCAAAACAGGCGTTTTTTGAGTTCTTGTTCCAGGTGTCAAAGCAATCTTCTCTTTCCTTTCCATTCCCACCTTTCTGCATCAGCACGTGTTCAGTGCAAAGCTGTCAGCTCTGTTACCCCACACCCACAGGTGCTCAGCATCCTGCCCTGGAGCTGCACAATTCAGTTTTCCTGCAGTCCTTTGTCTTGGATGTATCAGGGCAGGAAGGAGATTCCAATTAGGACCTGCCACGGCTGCAGGTGAGCATCTTACCCTAAAATATCAAAACCCATCTAAATATATTTCAAGTGCAGAGTTCCTAATAGGTCTTTTCTACTATTAAAAAATAAAGGAGGCTGGGAAACCACTGAAGATTTGAGGAACTCGGACACAGTAATTCAAAAACTGCTGTTAAATTTTGCCATTGGAAATCCTCATTAGGATACTGCTTTACTGTCTTCTGGCCTCAGGCTGAATTATGTTGTTTGCCATGGGTCAGAACCATGACCATGAGTAGAGAGCTCTGTTGCTCAACTGCTTTGCAGCATCCAGACTTTTTTAAAAGATGATATTGCTCATCACACTCTTGAGGGTGAAAAGATTAACTGAAAAACTTTGCATCAGCATCAGGCATACAAAGGAGGAATCTGAACAGGGTTTCAGCTGATGAAAAATGTCATTCTGAGCCTATTAGTAACCAAATAGGTGGCACACATTATTTATTCCTGAGTCCAGCTGGCAAGACACATCTCACATCCATATGGTCAAACTCTTCTATTTCTAAACAAGAGTGTGTGCTACCCAGTTGCCCACTGGAATCATTCCTGGCCCATATTATGCTCTAAAATGTGACCAAGTATTGTCTGTGACTGTGGTGGCTGACATGGGGCAAAACCACACCAGGAATTGCGCAAACAGTTTCACAACACAGGCAGCAAAAAGAAATGCCAAGCTCTTGGCTCTGGTAAAGTTTAGTTCTTGGTGTAGAAAGAGATCTGGGTCTGAAGATATGTGTGGAAAAGTTCCCTTCGAGCCAGCTTAACCTCTGGATTAAACCTCTGGTTTGGGATTGGTGATGTTGAAGATGCAGAGCATGGAGTTGGTCAGTGCAGCAGCTCTCCTGAGCACTTCATCAGTTCATCAGCATGAATATCCCTCTTTTTACAAAGCCCTGGGGTTTTATTTCTCCATGGCAAACGTGGAGAAAGGATGTATCAGAATGCCTTTCACCTTATCTTTGCTACTCTAGTTAACAGTCGTGTTTGCCTCTTTGCCTGGTTGGAAGGTTCATTCCAGCAGTCTGAAAGTTCAAAGTTTGTCATGTTTGGGAATATCACAAGGGCCTACATGGAGAAAATCCATCAACCCCACACAGTAACAGGTAATCCCACTGCTGTGACATCACCAGATGAGATACTGCAAAGGTTCCCATCTTCTTTGCCAGCCAGTACTTACCATCCAGTTTAACAGCAAGGAACTCATTTCCCAAAAGCTCCAAACAACCAGTGAGAGTGCTGATTTAAAGTGCTGGCCATGAAATGGGGAGTGGGGGAAGAAGGGATGGGGAACTGCATCCTAAACAACAGAGCTCAGGCAGGACCAAGTGCAAGGACCTGAGCAGCTGTCCCGGGGTACAGCCCCAGGTGAGGCTTCTCAGGTGCTTTTCCTTCTCATTTAGCATTTCCTCCAACTGAGCAGTTTCCACAGCACCATGATCCAAGATCTCAGGTCCACTGTACCAGAGCTGGCCCTGAACACAGGCAGCTGAGCACCCAGGGCTGGAAGGGCAGGGCTGCAGCATCTGCTGGTGCCCTCACAACCCTTGCCATTGCCAGCAGGGATTCACCTGGTCCTAGTCTGGCCAAGGACCTCCTTCTGGTTTGGGAGTACGCAGTGAATCCAAGATCCCCGTCCTTCCTTCCAGCCTTTTTGTACTCATTTCAGGCCATGCTTGCCATCCCTGGCCCTGCCATCCCTGTTTAATGTGCTGGTGTTGGTTTTTCTGCTGGATGAGAGCACGCCTGCAACTTCCCAACAAGGGAAATCCTGATCCTCAGCCAAAAATAACTTCACCATGCATCCAGGTACACACGTTCTTCAGCTGCTGCCTTCTTAGGGGCTCTTGCTGGTTTGGCTGGAACTGCAAACAGTCAAACTGCAGCTAAACTACACCAACCAGAGAAAACGGAGCCACATCCACACGTGGAGGCACCCAGGCTTTTTCTGCTCTTTATGTGGAGCTTCCTGAAACTGGCTGAAACTCTGTTCTTTCAGATATGTTTTTGTGCGTATATTCCTACATCCATCGCTTTGAGGCCACGAGTTGGGTTTTTTATTCCAGAAATTCTGATCTTGAGAAAAACAGTTATGGCAGGGTGTGTGCCTTTTTTTTTTCCACCAGCATGAGTGATGTCAGAAAGAAGAGAGGAGGGAAGGTAAGAGAAAGGTGCCTTGATGTTATTCCCTGGGCACGCAACTGAGATAAAAATTTGTCAGTCTTGAGTGCATGAATATCCATGCAGTAAAAGCACAAATCTACATACAATCCACTTAGATACAGAATATTAATTTCTAGCCATTCTTATTTTAACATCTTTTCATTAAAAAAAAATAAATGAAATTGCAGCACTTCTAAAAACCTCCATGCTGCAAGAGTAGGATGGCATCAGCTACAGAGCAGGTGTGCAGGTTGTAGCAGTTTAAGGTGATGAATTTCCAGGCTGGGGCACGGTGTGATTTATGAGATAATTAGAAAACCAAATGTGTAACCGCCCTGTTTACATGTGTGGCAGTGAGGATTTATAGACAAAAACTGCATTTTGCTTTAAATTAGTCACTATTTGAGAAACTGGGAAGTGCCATCGAGAATTTAATACTGCAGTAACTGAGATAAATAGAATGAAGAGGGGCAACAGGGTGTAAGAGCAGCAGAAAAGTGGTTAAAGGAGTTTTTTCCTTGTTTGCAAGAGGGCCCAAATCATCTAAAGACATTACAGGAATACTATGTAATGGCTACTACAGAAAGAAAAGATGTAGAAAAAGCTCTCAGTCTACTTGCAGAAATTGAAAAAAAAATTAGTTAAAATAGTCTTTAGATCTTTTCATGCACATTCCTTCCTGTTACAAATTACACATAAGCTCCTAATTTGCTTTTCCACCTTTTTTCTTCACAGTGAATAGAATTTTCTTTTTCACTTTAAATGAAAGGCACTGAAATTAAATTAATCAGCACATTAAATTACTATATATGAATGTTTTTACTACTTTTTCTATGTTGAGTAAGGACTCAGAGACAGAATGTAAGCTGTTTATCTTGTACTTTTTCCTCTTTACTTAAAGTCAAAGTGAACATTTCCAGTAAGCACAGTGGGCGAGATGTCATTAATACTAAACTTTTCCTTTCATTTCAGTGGAGCTGGGAGTGTTTATAATGCTCCACAGACTAATTTTTTTAAAGCGTACAATTTATTTGCTTATTAAAAAATCACGCCCTAACTCTTAAGAGTTTTGAAAACTGTAGATTTCAGTAAGCTGCTTTCTAGTGCAATGGTTACTTAAATACTGAAATGGGAGATTGAGTCATGGACTGAAGGTTCTGCAGAATTTGGAGCAAGATCAAGCTACTCTGCTGTTAGAAGTAAATTAATAAGACATTATTTCTCAGAACTTTTCTTTCAGTTCTGTGTGGTGCTTAAATAATTTGAATTACTGATGTTTTGCTCCTCTCTTTAGATTTTTCAATGTAATCAAATCAATATTGCAAAATAACAGTGTGAAATTACAACTAACTGAGCACTTTGGTCTGACCCAACAAAACATTTCATTATGAGCTGCAAATGAACACTTAATGATTTTAATGGAGCTTTATGAATGCTCAAAATTAATCATCAATCATTAAACATATTAAAGCAGGTAACAAGTTTTGCTGCTCAAAGAAGCCCTTTGACCTTGGTTTGATGAGCAGTGTTTTGGATAATTAAGAGTCTAACCATCCAAATTCTTCCTACTGCACTGAGGGAAGATTGTCACAGACAGCACCCAGCTGTAAAATGTTATTCCTGGAACTTGTATCATTGCCTGTACCAGGGGAGATGGTTTTCTTTTTGTGTCTTCCCTGCTCAGACAAGCTGAAAAGCTTTTACAGGGGGTTTAATGACAAGAACTTTTGATTCATCTATTCCATCTAGTTTGTCAATAATATGTTGCCCTGATATAAAGATTTAATATATGGATTTCATATTTAATATATAAATTCATTTTTATTATGAGATTCTGCCTGTAGGAATTCAGGTGTGCAGCTGTGCCGCTGCCCTCACAGGGAAGAATTTCTTGCTAAATATCTAATCCAGGCCTGCCCTCTGTCAGTTTGAAGCCATTTCCCCTTGTCCCACCACTCCATGTCCTTGTCAGAAGTCCCTCTCCAGCTCTCCTGTAGCTCCTTTAGGTGCTGGAAGGTGCTCTAAGCTGCTATTTTCTTGGAAGGAAAGCATTCAAATTATTTTGATGGTGACCCAAGTCCATGTGATACTTAAAACAGAATGCCAAGGCCAGAATTCAAGTCAAACCATTAGCAAAAGTAAACTGGGTGTTGTCAGACACTGCTGATGATAAAAAAGCAGGGTGTTGGTTGTTGTTACTCATCTCCCCACTCACTGAGCCTTTTGCACTGGTTTAGTCTCAGAGTAGAACATGTGCCAAAGCAGTCCTGAATCCATCACTTCCCCAGATGGTGCAGGAAGGTTTTAAATAAAACCAGTAACACTGTCATATGCAGCAGTCTGTGTTAAGAACATTATATAAGGCCTGACATCTCCAGCAACTCCCAGGACCTGGGATTTCTCCTGCCCAGCTGCTGGAACCCAGCCTGGCGTGCCTTCAGTGGGAACCTGCTGTGGGATCTCCTCTTACCTCCTAGTCAGAGAATCATGGAACCATTAAGGTTGGAAAAGACTTCTAAGATCATCAAGTCCAACCACCTGTCCTGCACATTCCTCTTGAATACCCCAAATCCTCAAGTTCACCTTCTTTTTCCCTTCTTATCAGTAGCATCTTCCCAATTAGCTCCCTCCAAAGCTCAGTCCGTAATTCCTTAGTGGCCCATCAGTTCTGGTCTGGAGATTTTGTTCTTCATCCCCAGCCTGTTTATCCCTTGTCTACCAGATTTGTGTCCCTGTGTTTTGTTTATCCCTTTCCCTTTTACTTGTTATCCCCTGGGAACTAAAAAAGCCCTTGATCTTGTAACTTTAACGAGTCAGAGGTTCTCGTGTTCCATGTGCCTTCGACAGTCTGTATATCAAATTGTTTAAAAAATTGCTCTCAGATTAGAGTTTCAGTGTGCATTAGAACTTCCCTGCACCTCAGCTGCCCTATAAATTTATCAGGCAGCATTTCTCATGGATGTGTACGTCCCAGTGTGTGCTAAACTGGGATGTTTTCCAGTCCATTGCCCTTTCCATCAAACATCACCATGTGAAACATCAGTAAATGTGGATCAAGTGTCTATATTTCATGAGACCAACTTTAAATCTGATAAACATTTTTACCATTAAAGTGAGTATATATATATGTATGTCTGGAATTCAGTTTGTGCTTTAAGGGCTCGCTGAAGGATGACTTTCTTTCTGTGCTCAGTAACTCACACTGGATCACATCAAGTCCACCCAAATACCCTTATTTGCTTGTATAGTCTCCGAATTTTTCCCCATCATCCATCCTATCCCACATGCTACCACTCCTTAAGCTTCCCATCACTCCTGAAATATTCCACTCACCCAGAAAATTCTTCTGTCATCAAAATATTTAATTCTGATCCTGTGCAAACAAGGACAAAAGGTTGTATACTAATTAAAGAGTGCTGGATCACTAATTAATGAAACAATGCCAGAAGTCCAATTAACTGAACAGTGCTAGAGCACCAACTCAGATGTCCTGCTTTTCTTGGACAGAAAACTGTTAACACACTCTGGCATAACACTGGTTTGCACCAGCCCATGCTCCTCATAGCAACTTTTACACAAGGTTTGGAAAGCCAATGTGGATAAGGACACACAAGCAACATGGATGAGACCTTTCTGTTTCAGATATAAAAGAGCTTTACCATATGGACACCAACAGGGCCATTTGAGTTGGTTTTGTGGTGTTGGAGCTGGATGTGATAATCCTTGTGGGTCCCAGGGGGAAACACAGACATCCCTCAAGGGTTCTGCCCTGAAACAAAGCCTGGAGTGGAGGAATTCTGAAAACAGCTGTAATTCATCATCCTCAGTGTACTTTATTTCTCCTCTGGGCATTACAACACAGCCCAGCATCAAAGCCACAGTGATGATAGCATGTGCATGGCTGTGGAGGACAGACTACAGACAAACAAGAGAGATAAATGCCTGATGTCCAAAAGGAGAATAAACCACTGCATTCTTAAACATGGTTGCATGTAGGGAACACATAACACCTTTGGAAAAATAAATTAGTGGTAGAAAATGAGTTAGTTGGCCAGGCTGAGCTGGGACAATGAGCACAGTGAAGGTGAGGGAAGAGACTGCTTGGGTAGGAGGCCGCCTTCTGACCTCCTACCAAAACTAACTGGAAGCTAAAAATGATCTGTGATGTAAGGGGGAAAATGTGCTCAATGACTAAAAGAGGGTCTCAGTGCTGAAATATCACACTGAACTTTTTATGGTTCCCACTAGAATAAAAATGATTAGTCCTTACAAGGAACTAAAACAACACGTGCACCCACAACTGCCAATTTGAAGCATTGGCCTCTCCTGCCTGGGTCTGCCCTGCCTTGTTTTTGACTTGATCTGACAGAAGTCCAGATTTCTCAGGGTTTTTCTGCCTTGGGGCTCTGTGGGAGCCATACAGTATGGAGGTGTTTGTGTAGCCTTGGGTCCACATTGAGCAATCGGGTTTTTTCCCAAGAGAACATTTTTGATCAGTTTAATGAGCTATGGGTATAGATAAGCTGTATTGATCCCAAATTTAGACACAGATGCTTAGCAGATATTTTAGTATAAAAAGACAATTTCTTGGAGAAAATGCCTCCATTTCATTAAAGATATTTCAGCTTCTGGTCCTTCTTGGCTGCCTGGGTAAGTAGAAATTTATTTGAGCTGGGGAAGGGTGAACCTCTCAGCCTCTAAGTGGTGAAGATTAGAGCATATCAATTTTTTTTTCTGTGCAGTTTCTGTGCTAGGGCAAAACCTAACATGGAAGGGTTTTCCTCTATTATGGGAGCATTATTTCCATGAGAGAGAATTGGGAGTTCTCTGAGAGAGCAAAAACCAGCAACCTAAAAGAAAGAGGATGTAGGTTGGTGGATCAAGGTGGGGTTGGAGTACGGGAAACAACTCAGTTTATATCAGAGCTCTGTACCTTGAAGCCTGTTTATGAACTTTTTCACTCATGGAGGCTTAAAGAAGCCTCCAGGATGGAGAGTGACCACAGTGTCACCACATGCAAACATCAACCACTCCATCTTTCAGATCTGGCTGGCTGTGGTGACTATTTCTCTTTAGGAATCCACGCGACAAACTGCTCTCCTTCCTTTTTGGTGTTGGGGCAATCTCTGGGACTCCCCTGAGGGATGCTCTTCAGAAAGATGTGCTGGCAGGGCGAGTAATTGGAGGCCACGAAGCCCGACCAAACACCTGGAAGTGGCAGGTAAAGCTGGTGTCTTATATTTGAAAAAAAGCCTTAAATTTGAAAAAAAACAGTGAGAAAATAAGAGCTTCCACTGTCCAAAGCCACACACGCTGTTTGTGCAGAGGCATGGCATGGCTTGGGTGTAAAATATGTCATTGTTTGATCCAGGTGTCACTTCAGATTTCCTACCCCGATGACCCAGGGTACTACCACCACATTTGTGGTGGAACCCTTATCACCAGCAAATGGGTCATGACTGCAGCCCACTGCCTCGGCACACGTGAGTAGGATAAAAACTGCTAAAACTCCTGTTCTGCTCCTCATTCTTGCTGCAGATGGGAGCCAGACCCTTTTCCTCCTCAGAGCTCCCCACTGGTGCCGTGCCTGGCACAGCTGGACATCTCCCCGCTCACTTAATCAGGGGCCCTGGAAAACTCTGCTTTAGCCTTGATTTTACATATTAATCGCTGACTTCCTGGGAGTGGAAATCAAGCTGATTGCTGATTTGCATAAGAGGAGGTGCATTTGCATGAGCGTGAGCATTCCTCGCGGGTTTGCACCCCGAGCGGCCTGCGCAGAGATGGAAGGATGGAACAAAAGGGGTGCTTGCTTGCTCTCAGGCCGTGCTGTACAACGTGTCTGACATGCACCCCCCAACAATGCCACGGGACACCAGCAAGCCAACACTCCCCTTTAATTGCTCCTGCCTTTAGTGATTGCACTTACAATAAGGTGTAACCAGCTGGGCCTTCACACTCTGCTCCAGAAAGGTGCAGAGATGCAAAATGAACCTTGTTCAAGACCAAGCTCAGCATTGTGGTAGGTGAGGCTGCACCTTCAGTTTCTTTGTCAGCAAACTGCAGCCAGCATGGGCCTGATTTGTAAAACCACTTAGAATCATAATTTAGGTTAGAAAAGGCCTCTAAAATTGTTGAGTCCAGCCATTAACCCAACTCTGCCAAGCCCATCGTTGAACCTTGTCCCCAAGTGCCACACCTACACATCCCTCCAGGGATTTAAAACCACTCCACCACTGCCCTGGGCAGCCTGTTCCAATGCCTGACCACCCTTTTAGTGAAGAAATTTTTCCCAGTATCTATTGGCCATTTCCTCTCACTTTGTACTTGCTATGTGAGAGAAGAGATCAACTCCCACCTCTTTTCAGGTGGTTGAAACCACAGGTGGTAGAACCCTCTTTTCAGGTAGTTGCAGAGAGCAACAAGGTCCCCTCTGAGCCTCCTTTTTTCCAGGCTAAACATCCCCAGCTCCCTCAGCTGCTCCTCATCAGACTTGTGCTCCTTCACCAGCTTCCAAAACCATGTCCGGACCCACTCACAGTCAATTTGGCTAGTCTATTGAAAATCCTCTGCTGGAAGGTGCTTTGGAAATGATGACACTGGTGGAAGGTCTGGGTGGCGCAGGAATTGCACTGGAAAGCACTCAGCGGGGAGTAGATTTTGCATCAATTAGTCTGTGATTCCTTTCCAGGCTCTCAGACGTATCCTACCGGGTGGCTCTGGGCGAGCACAACCTCCTTGAGGAGGAAGGCACTGAGTACTACACTGGCATTGATGAAATCTTCATCCATGAGGGCTGGAATCCCTATGACATTGCCAACGGGTAATTATTTTTAATGATGTCAGGTGGTTGAATGACTGAGCATCCTGTCCCACTGGGGTTTACAGGCGTGTTCAGTCCCACTCCCAGTGAGGCTGGATTTGTGGGAAGCACTGGAAGATGCTGCAAAGGAGATTTCCCAAATGGCTTCCTCTCTTGGGGGTGTTCCGTGGTGTCCGCAGGGATGATCTCAGTCCTGTTTTGCCCAAGATGGGGAAAAGATGGGCCTGTTTCCCCCATCTTGGGAAAAAAACAGATGAATCCAGGATGTTCAGAAGATTAGTGGGCTTGCCATCAATCACAGCACTGTGTCCATCTGATGAAGGAAAGCCAACAAGAAAATGCTGAAGGACTGTCTCAAACCCCCCTGCCTGTCCACCCAGGGTTCACCAAAATTCACCCCAAATCTGTAGGAGACTTTTGGGGACTGTTATCCCTTTATTAGCCTGTACCATGGCCTCTTCTCTCTTAATTGCTCTTATTTTCCTGTCACCTGTGATAGCTATAAGGAATAATTAATTATATTTGCAAGGTGCTTGTCTATCATGCAGAGGCTGAAATGGGAACGAGGATGTCTGATTCATGCCTCATCCAGGATTTTCAGTAAGGAATCTTTGACCTGTGGCCTGTTTCAGCCACGACATTGCCCTGCTGCGCCTCGAATCTCCTGCCTATGACAATGGATTTGTTGACATAGGAATGCTTCCACCTGAGGGAGTAATTTTGCCCAATGACCATATCTGCTAAATTACTGGCGGGGGAGCGGTCAGTGGTGAGTAAGGGGGAAGGAGGAGTGTCCTGGGGGACCACCGTACAGATAAAGCTTCTTCCCTCAACCCCTGGAGCTGCTGGGCTAAGGTGTCACCCTTCCTCGTGTCCCCTTTTCTGTGTAGCAAACGGTGACATGCCTGACAGGCTGCAGGAGGTGGTAGTGCCCGTGGTAGGCCACGAGATCTGCTCCCAGGAGGACTGGTGGGGATCCCAGGCAAAGGACACCATGATCTGTGCAGGTGGAGATGGCGTGAGGGCAGCGTGCAGTATAAGAATTCTTATAATCAGAGGGTTTTCAAGCTGCCCTCTCTCTTTTTTCTTTCTCTTTCACCTTGCTGTGCCGTCAGTTCTGGTTTTGCCATTTCCCCATCTGCAATAGCTCTCCTGCAAACCCTGGACCCTTGGCTGCTTTCTGCTGAGTATCTTCCGAACCAGGCCTTCTCCACATTCCTCCTTCTCACCAGAGATCAGAGAACAGAGAAAAACCATCCAGATCCTCAGGGTGTGCTCCCCACTCTGATTTTGAAGAGTAGATTGTCCCAAGTGATCCTGGGGACAAGGCAGTCACCTCTACCCTGACCCAAAGGATGAATCTGCAGGGAAGTTTGTCCACTCTTCCAATGCTGCTGTGCTGTTGCACTCCGGGCCAGGCAGTGCTACCCCTTGCTTGTAACCCTTCTCCTTCCCATCCACTCTGCTTACAGCTGAGGTTGCTGCATGTTTGGGCTATGTCCAACAGCTCCCTCTGGCCCAGGTTAGGTGGAAAAAGAAGATGTTCTGAGATTCCCATTACCCCAGGGGCTCCAGATGGCCTCAGCATCAAGGCAAGGAGGCCTGGCATGTGAAGTCAAGAAATACTTGTTACCTCTCCCTTCACTCCTTTCACCTATTCCTTTCACTGCAGAGGTGGCTCCTGACAAAAGCAGCCATGCAGAGCCCTTAAAATATTGTGGAAAAATGCATAATGTGTGATTATGTAGCTATAGGAATATAATATAGAAATACATAGAAATAAAACAGGTTGTACAATTATACATAGCACAGTTATAGGTATGGGATCATTTTAGGTCTGTAGATATTTAGCGCTTATTTTTATGAGGTTTAGTTATGTCAGAACCTTGTTACAAACCAGGTTTTTAGACAAGGAAGAGCCTTATATATTTTAACTCTCCAGTGCTCCTTAACCCAGCCATTGCTGAGATAATTTTGCTGAATATTTCCTTTCCTGTTGGAACCCTGAATTCAGAGAGTTTTAATCTTTCAGAGTTAAGGAGCACAGATCCCCAAAAATACACTGCATTTGACCTGAGGCCCTGGAAAAGGCTTCCAAATCTATGTAATAACACTGAAATTTTTAGTGTGTAATTAATAGAAGTGTGTTATATCACTGGGTGAAGNCAAAAAATACCAAACATCCAGGTCTAAAGAAGAAACAGCGTCTCCTGCGTCTCTATCCGGGCTCTGAGTAAAAGACCACGACAAAAGCAAACAAGAAAAAAATCAACACTTTCCTTCCTCCAATCCAGGGGGACTCTGGGGGCCCTCTCAACTGCTACAGGGACAGCTGCTGGGAAATCCACGGGATTGCGAGTTTCGCCATAGTTCCCTTCTGTGACACCTACCATAACCCCACGGTCTGCACGCACGTGTCAGCCTGTGTGGGCTGGATCTACAGCATAAGTTGCTTCGTGCCTGTGAGGTAACCTGGGGCATCTCCCCTGAAGGCAAGGGATTGCCGGAGGAACGTTTCATTTATTTTTCATTCGGAGGAGTTTTTTTAGTTTATTAAACCGTTAGGAGTGGAACTGGGAAATCTGGAGGGGTCTAAAATTGGGATATTTGATGACAATTTTGGTGTAGTCAGGCAACTGTAAGGAAGGAGCTGCTGCATTGTAGCTGAAATGCTCTGCTGAGGACCATGGACAAAACTCAAGCCAGGCAGGAACTGGGCTCCGTGTCCAAAATATTATCATCACCATTCACCCAGACAAAACCTTGCTGCAGGAGACCACAGGAGGAATTAGCTGGATGGGAAATGCAGCAAACATAAAGCATCTCTAAAAGTGCAAATCCTGCAATGCTGCACTGTCCACCCTCAGCTTTACATTCGGGAATGAACAACCAGCTCTTTGCTCCTGAAATAATGACTGGCACTGCCTTTTCCCAGGCACAGGGGATGGTTTTGTGGAAAAGCCTCTGTAAATTGTGGGTTCTCCTGGAAAGAAAGATGAGGAGAGGTATTTTAAATCAGTGTGGGGTAGAGGGAGGCCACTGTGGTCCAGAAACCTTTTTTGGGTGGGAACAGGTTGTTAGATCAGTCCCCTGGCCCAGCTGGGAACAAGCCCTTCTTCAGAGCATTCCCTGGCATGGAGACTTGCCTTATTCTGCCTCTCTGGTGAATTGAATTAATCTGTTTTTTGCTTTCCAGACCATAAAGAAGAATGGAGATATCTAGAGAAGGATCGCCTGGCGCATGAATATATGAGAGGCTCTGAGGTATCTGTGCTCATTAACCCTCCTGTCATCCCTTCTGCATTTCTCAGCTATTAACAGCAAGATTTGGCTAATTTTGGTGTAATAAAGTCTCAGTGAATGCAGCCAGTGACCTGCTGGTGTGTGTGCTCAGCCTCAGGCACTGGGTCAGAACCCTGTCAGCAGGGCAGGAGGCTCAGGGGATGCCCCAGCCTGTGAGAGTGCCCTTAACCTGGGGCTGGGCAAGGCTGTCATTTTGGCACCAAACCTGCAGAAAATGGTCCTGACGGACTTTTCTCATCAAGGGGCTCCTTGGGGATAGCCCCACCAGGGCCAGAGGTGGTCAGGTCGGTGCTTCCAGGTCGGTGGGAGCACAGCAATGTGTGATGCTGCTGGGCACAAATATAAATGCTCCTTTCCTGATCTATTCTCACAGCAACCAGCAGAGGTTTTGCTCACAGAACTGGATTCTCTTCATATTCCCAAACAAACAGCTTCAATCCCTCACTGCTCATGGATAGAGCAATTGCCTCAAGTGTATTGGCAAAGTCAACCCATAGGAATCACAATCCATCCAACTTATTCTTAGATTTGCTCTATACAGGATGATTTTTTTAAAAATTCATTTTTTAAGACTGAGAACATAGTAAAGGGCATTTCTGGAGGGTGCTTTTCTAGGCAGGAAGCAGTAAATTCCATGTAAAACAATCCCCTGTGCCGTTAGGTGTGCAAGGCCCCTTACTCAGCCAGCTGAGCAAGCCTGTCTACAGTGAATAATACTTCCAAATGTTGTCCACTGCCTATTAGACACACAGCAGGGCTGGTGACTGGAGGGAAGAAGGAAGAGGGGGAGGTGTACGTGCACAATAAAGCAAGATTTATCTTCTGATCAATTTCAAAACCATCCCTCCCCCATCCCTGCAAGAGTTCAAGGCCAGGTTGGATGGAGCTTGGAGCACCCTGGTCTAGTGGAGGGTGTCCCTGCTCATGACAAGGGGGATTGGAACGAGGTGACCTTTAAGGTCTCTTCCAACCCAAACCAGCTTGTGATTCTGTGAACTACAACACCATCCTCTTGGAAAACACAGGGAACCCCACAACCTCCCCTCCCTCCCTTTTTCTGTGTGTGAGATGCACGTTTACGGATGAAGGATTTCGATTTGGCTCCTTAATAATTTTAAAGCACCTCTGTCCTATCGCTCCTAAAACCTGCACACACCTAGGGCCTAGCAGTTGTGGCAAAATCCTCTCTCTTTGGGGAAGGCACAATTCTCCTCCCCAGAAGCCGCTAGAGGGCAATGGCCAACCTAGGGAATGTCCCACACGGTTATCACCGACTGCTAAGGGAGTTTTGTGGGCCAAGACTGATAACGTGCCATGTCTCAGCCTCGCACTCTGCCCTCCGTGTTTGCTTGCAGACCCACAGATAAGCAATGACACACGGGAGCTGCTTTTCACCTCTGTTTCCCAGAGCTCTGCTCTGCAAACGGTTAAATCTTCCTTGTTGTGGCAAACAAAAATGAAACCAGGGGTGTTTTCTGTAAGGCTTGTGAAGGAGCAAAGTCCTGGCTGTAGTTTTGGCTCTCAACTTTATTAGGCTGCACTTGGCAGCGTCTCCGGGGTGCTCAGTAGTTTGGCAGCTCTCCTCTTCTGACAAATTAAAAGCCCTTGAATTTCAGTTTTTCTACCCCTTAATATTACTGAATGGTTCTTGCT
This sequence comes from Platysteira castanea, assembly GCA_013397175.1. NCBI lineage: Eukaryota > Metazoa > Chordata > Aves > Passeriformes > Platysteira > Platysteira castanea. The sequence goes on from VYXC01011438.1 coordinate 147,022, forward strand.
CCTTTTAAGAGTATGTGTGACTTCTGCTGCTACATCATAGAATCCCAGAATGGTTTGGATAGGGAGGAATCTTAAAGTTATCATCCAGTTCCAGCCCCCCTGCCAGGGCCAGGGACACTTCTGAAAGGGCCTGGGTGTGCTCTGTCCCAGGAATGTCCATCCTAGGAGCACTGAGCAGCCCTGTGTCAGGAGCACGCTGGCACCTGAGATCTCGGCCTGACTGTATTCAAGTTTTTCCTTCGAGTTTCAGAAGGAATCAAAAGGACATAGATCAAAGGCTTTGAGAAATGGCAGTTTCTAAAGGGAGCCTCTCAAACCACTTCCAAAAATTACTCAGATGCTGAGAAGTGAAATGTTTCTGTGCCTGATGCCTGTGGGGGTCTAACCTTGTGCGCTTGGGTGTATGAGAGGATTCAGGGATGTTCCAGGGGGTCCCAGTTTCTCATCAGCCTCCGTCCCTGGCCAGGGCTGAGAAAAGCTGGGAATCACTGGAGGTGTTGCTGCTACTGGGACCACGCCAGGAATTCAGTGAGTAGGCACATGCCTTGCCACAACCCAAAACACCACAGCCATGCCCTGTTTGTCCCCTGACGTGACAGAAGTGACAGGCTGTGCCTACTTCTGCCCACAGTTGTGCAACCACCCCTGGTCTCCACAGGGCATCAGGGGCTTGAAACCTCTGGTCACAAGCTGCCCTGAAATCCAGGCTGGACATTGCTCCTGTAAATCCTTCCTCCACATAATCAATTCCTGGACCTGTTCCTACGACAGCCAGGAGGAGAAACCTCAGGCTGTACCCACAGGAGCAGGAGAATCAGGTGTTGGAGACGTACAGCTCCAATCCAGGGTCATTATCACATTCCTGGTGCCAAGAGCAGCCTTTCTTTGTGCATTTTGCTGACAGGAACAGCTTGTGCTGCTCAGCCATGATTTATTGTGGAGGATAAGAGGGAGGCAGGAGCTGGCAGCACACGGGCAGGGCATGTGTGCCTCTCCTGTGCCTCATTCTCCTCTCACTATCCAAGTGCCTGGCTAGAGCTGCTCGTTCCTCAGCACTGCTGGGCAAAACTCTGGTCCCAGGAGCCCACCTTGGAAAGCCTGTGCAAAATGCAGTGCTCCACGGGATTTACTGTGTGGAGACGATAGGTTTAACAGCAATATAGTATCCAGTGGTACTGAGAAAACATGGCTGGGCACAGTGTTTTAATGCTCACAGGGAATGTCCACATCCTTTTCCCCAAAACTGTGTGGTGAGGATGCAGCTGAACCAGGGAATTAACTAGATTCTGGAAAACTGGTGCTTTCCGTGTCCTTATGGAGAGCAGAAAAAGGAGACAGCCATGGCAACAGGAGAAATAGCTCCTGGGGGGCTGGCTCTGCCAGGTGTAGGGTGCTCTGGTGAGGTGTAAGGCTGGCTGCAACACTTGGAGATGTTTTGGGGGGTAAGGCTGCAGGTGCAGTGAAACAGGGGGTGCATGGATCAAACATAGGGGTCAGTGCCACTAGAAATGTCTGAGAACATTCCATCCCATTATATCCCAGCCAATCCTCCTGTGTCAAAGGGGCACAGCTCTCCTGAAGTCCCTTGTGATCTCACCACCCCCACGGGGATGTCTTCATACCCTCGAGTACCTCGGCTGGCCCAAAACACAGCAGACCTGGGGAGCTTTCAAGTCACACAGAGCTAAGCTCAGCAACAGGGTCCTCAGCCACACCATGGCTGCATAAAGATGTTCTGGTTACAGATATCTCATCCAAATCCTACCCTGGCACTGCTGTCCTCTACCAGAACAACCCCCAAAATCTCTGTAGTTGAAATTGTACCACTCCTTCACCAATCATTCCTTGCTCACTCACAGGCAGAAGTGATGGATATTTGGGAATGTGGCTACAAGGGGCTCTGTTGCCTCCTGACAGCCATTCAGCCTGAATTACCAGAGAGCACTTTGGGATGCTTTGACTATGAAAAGCACTTAAGTACCATTAAGTTTTCATCTCTATTTACTCCAAAGTGGTAGCCAAGTATTTATTTCCAGGGAAATGTAACAGATAATAGTTTCCTTTGCAGGGGATCTCAGGGGAGCAGATTTATTTTGGAGGGAGATCCTTCTATGTTATTCATCCTGTAATATTTTACCCTCGGTGTGTGGCTCATGTGGTCCCCAAGGAATCAGCTGGCCAGATCACCTCAAGTCTTTCAGCCTCCTCAACTGGGCTGACCTGAAAGTCTTCACAGCCTCTGAGCTTGCGATGGAATATTTCAGCTCTGCTGGTTGCAGATGTTCCAATTTTGTTGGGTTTCAGGCACCTACTGATGTAAAGGAGTCAGGCATGTCCAGCACAGGCATTTTGTCCTCACTCAGCTTCCCCAGTGAAAATTGAGGTGCATCCACGGTTGGGGTTTAGAGCATTTACCTTCTGGAGGTGGTTTCATCCAACTGAGGATGTGTGTGACAGGCCAATGAAGCCATCCAGGACATCCCCAGCTCTCCTCCAAACTCCAGTGGGCCATTTAAACCTTATTTTGTTTCCTTTTACTGTGATATCTTAGTGAGATAGGTGGTGCCTCTGGTCCCACAGAGGAGGACAAGCATTGCCCAGGAGCAATTTGGGCAGCTGAGAGGCTGGGAGAAGGAGGCAGCTGCCCAGTACATGGCAATACTGCCATTTATTCAGCAGCAGGCTGGGAGGGGTGAAACAAGCTGATGGGAGCATGAGGATCAAGCAGCCCTGAAAATTCCTAATGGTTGTAGCTGTGAAGGAGAATCACAGAATCATTTCCTGGTTTGGACTGGAAGGAACCTGAAAGATTACCCAGTTCCAACTCCCTGCCATGGGCAGGGACACTTTCCACTACCCCAGGTTGCTCCAAACCCCATCCAACCTGGCCTTGGACACTTCCAGGGATGAGGAATCCAAAACTGTCTGGGCAGCATCTCACCACCCTCACAGAGAAGAATTTCTTTTCAATATCCAATCCAAACCTGTTCTCTTTCAGTTTAAAGCCATTGTCCCTTTTCATTTTAGAGTCATTGCCCTCTGTCCCATCACTCCATGCTCTTGTCCCAAGTCCCTCTCCATGTCTCCTGGAGCCCCTTGAGGCCCTGGGAGGGGCTCTGAGCTCTCCCTGGAGCCTTCTCTTCTCCAAGTCGAACACTACCAGATCTCCCAGCCTGGCTGCAGAGCAGAGGGGCTCCAGCCCTCAGAGCATGTTCATGACCTGCTCTGGACATGCTCTAGCAGCTCCACGTCCTGGAAGCAGCAGTTTATCACAGCCTCTCTGCCAAGAGGAGTTTACATTTCCCTTGAAGTGTGAGGCCAGAGAAGCCCTGGAGGAGTCTCAGGGCTGGTTGGAGACGGTCCCTCTGCAAGGAGCTGCTGTTAAAGCCGTGCCCACTCTGCTTTCACAGGGCTGCACCTCGGAAGGGGTTAAACCAGCTGCGACCCACAGTTTCCCCGTCCCTGGCAGGGCCGAACCCCGCCAGCTGTCTGCACACAGCCCCGTCCCAGCCCGGTGACACCCCCGGCACTCCCGCCCCGCTTGGCACCGGGCAGCGCTGCTCCTTCCCATCCCCGGCAATCGCTGATTCACTGGCCCCAAATAAACCACCTTGCTTAGGGCTTCACCACCCTCCCGATTTCCATTTGTTTTCTCCTTCCTCCCCTGCACACGGCCACCCCGCCCGCCCTGCTCGCAGCACCCGGAGGCGCTGCATTACTCATGGCCCGCTTTCCTCTCGTTCCGAGGTGCCAGCGCGGCTCGGGCTGTGCGTGCAGCCACCAGACTAGAAAGCATTCTGTCCCCGGGTGGCGGAGCTGCCTCCGGAACAGGCATGAGTCATCTGGCGACCCGGGGCCGCCGAGGACGGGAACAGGCTGTGACGCCAGGCTCGGTGACTCCAGACCTGGCGCCGTGCGGGAATGAGAGTCCCGAGGACTTTTCTCGTCAGGAACAGCTATAAAATGACGGATAGGATGGACTTTAACTCCGTCAGAGGAAAATTAAGGGGAAAAGAAACCAACCAACCAACCAAACAAAAAACCAAACCAAACTAGGCAGGAAGTGCAGGGCAAGGTCAGGGCAGGGGTGTTGGCTCTGCGGCACTGAGGGCATTTCCATAGGGTCAGATCCTGCATGCCAAGGGCTTGTGCTTGCCTTGGAGGCAAGAGATTTGGGGGAAAATTTCTTTTTTTTGTCGCTTGTCCGGCTGATAGGAGGAAAAGGGCAGGTTTGTAAAGCGTGTCTGAGCAGCGTGACACTGCAGGGGTAAGGGCGTCTCAGGTCTTCTGCAGAGGCAATAAAAGCATCCCCGGTGGTGCATTCCTGGGGCTTCGAGACCTGTGTCACTCTAACAGGAGCGTCCTCTGCCCATGCTCGTGCATTTTCCGTGGAATTCAGCAGAAGTTTGCCAGAGCCGAGGCTGTAACTCAGACCTGGAGGTCGGCTTGACTTTCCCAAGCCAAGCACTGCAGAATTGCAAATTACTGGCATGTTCCCGTTTGAGTTTTAGTCTGTCACTGGTATGGGGTGGGAAAAAACCCCAAGGTCCTGCACCTGGGTCAGGGCACGCCCAATCCCAAGCACAGGTTTGGTGGAGAATGGATTTAGAGCAGCCCTGGGGAGAAGAGCTTGGGAGTGTTGGTTGAGGAGAGGCTGGACACAATCTGGCAATGTGCACTGGCAGCCCAGAAAGCCCCAACCACGTCCTGGGCTGCAGCCAAAGCAGCATGCCTAAAGGAGCTGGGGAGGGACTTTGGACAAGGTCATGGAGTGATAGGACAGGGAAGCTGGCTTTAAACTGACTGAGGGCAGGTTTACATTAGATATTAGGAGGAAATTGATTACTGTGAGGGTGGTGAGGCCCTGGCACAAGTTCCCCAGAGAAGCTGTGAATGCCCCATCCCTGGAAGTGTTCACAGCCATGCTGGATGAGGCTCAGAGCAATGTGGTCTAGTGAAAGGCATCAGGAGAGGGGTTGAACTAGGTGGTCTCAGAATAATCCCTTCCAACCCAAAGCATTCTAGGATTCTGTGACTCCCTGTGGGGATGCCCATGCCAGAGGCTGGTTGATGGGATGCAGCACCTTGTGGCTGTTCCAGCACTGTCCCTTGGGGGTGATGGGTCCCCTGGTGATGATGCCTTGTGCCAAGGCATGACACAAAGTCATCACTGTGAGCCAAAAACCCACCAGTGCTGCAGCTGGAGCTGTCTGTTGGGACTATTCCTTTCCCAATCAGAAAACAGTTCATGTAAGAGGGAATTACAGACATGAACCCCATAAAAGAAAAAAAAACCCACAACCAAACACATCCTTCTGGGTGGGTAAAAAGGCTGGGCTTCACCGCGTGTTGCAGAGCCTCCATGGATGAGCCTCTTTTCAGTATTTCAGCTTTTAGAGCTCAGCAAATAATTTGTAACAAATAGTTTATTCAATTAATTGAGCTTCTCTGCTCTGGGGGCAGATGGCAACCTTTAAAAATGGATTCCCAATGGAAAACTCGACAATGGCATTCTTTGGCCAATTTCCCTTGCTTTCAGGTCAATGGCAGTGGTTATGATTTATGCCTGTGCTGACAGCCACAAACCCATGGGAGAGGTGCGCTTTTCCCCATCTAGATTCCTGGGATTTATTCATGCTTTTTCCTTTGTGCCAGGGGCTGCTGCACGTCCTCCCCTCTTCTTTGCGTGCTGTTGCCATGGCCAGGAATATTTTCTCTGTTTTCCCCCAGGGACACAGGACCATGGTGATGCTCCTGTCCAGCTGCATCCTTCCAGGTCCCAGGGGTGGCATGGGGCAATGAGAAATGGTTTGTAACCCATGAGGGAAAGTGGTTTCCAGGGTTTCCCAAGATTTCTCCTTGGCAATGTAGATGCTGCTATGGCTGTTGTCTATTCCATCATCCCTTAGAGACAAGCAGCCACCATCCACAAGCCCAAAAGGTTTGGGAACACCACATCCCATGCACTGGTTTTTACTTTATTTAGGGAAAAGAGAAAAGGTTATTGCGTCACACAAAGGACATGGGAGAAGACACTGCCATATTCAAACAAAATTCTTTTATTGAAAGTGTAATGGAAATTTCTTCATATTGCTTTGATGAAATGAGAGACAGCAGCTGTAGACAAATATGCATTTTTTTATAAACAAATGCAAATGGATAAGGTAAAAATAAAGCATTTTTTTTAACTTGTACCTTTAAGCAACATAATCACAATATATACACAAAGAAAGCTAAAATAAAGCTATGTTGAAACCAAAGCGTTTCAACCAATACATTAGATAATTACAGATTGTGTCAATAAATACCCAGTTTTTAAACTGTTTAACAGGCAACTTTTTACACAGATACCGAGAAGAAAAAAAAAATTATATATTTACAATTCAGTGCCCTGGGGGAGAAAAAAAAAAGAGAAAAAAAATCTTTTTTTTTTCTTTTTGGCACCAACACAAATAAAAAGAATAAATTATTGAAAAAAAAAAGTCCACAAAGGCAGGAGTCAATCCCAATCATTCATTTTAAAAAAGTGTGTATATATATATATATAAAATATAGGCATATATTTTATATAAATATATATGCAGAGAAACCTAGGAATGTTACAAAATATATTAGTGCCAATAAATACAGAACGGTACCAGACTTTCAACTGTCAGTATTTTTGATGCAGTCTGAAGGATAAGGAATTACCACCTAGGAGATAACTGAAGGGGGATTTTTCAGTCTAAAAAGAAACAATGACGACAACGAAAAATAACAACAATAACAATAAAAATAATAATAACAACAACAACAATAATAATAGATATATCCAGGAAATCCTCCATCTGCCAGTAGTATTCCTACAGTCGCCCTCCTGCCCTGGGGGCGATGCCTTCCGGGAGGAAGCGGCGGCGAGCACGGGCTCAGGACCCGCTCGTGGCTGTGGGGGGTCAGCTCCACTTCCAAGTTGACCGGCTCAATACCAGAGAAGATGTACAATTAAATAGCAACAAGAAGGATTAAAAAAAACCCCAAGCAACCCATGTTTCGTAGGCCAGGAGTTTCCTAAATTGCCGGCAGGTTTGCAGTGAGGCACCTGTTGATGAGCAGGTATCCAAGAGCACCATCCCTGTGGTCGGGGATAGAAACAGTTCAGCCAATAGAAAAATCCTCAAATCCGTGTTTTGGGGTTGTCTGTGTGTCTCTGCACTCCCAGAAGTTCCCTCCAGCTGCTCCCAGGGCAGCAGGGCTGGGACACCAGAACTGTCTCCTCCTCCTGTGCTGGTAATGCCAGGAATCACTCCCATCACCAAATTTTCCAAGGGGGAATTTAAAGCCGGTAGGTTTTAAATCCATTTTGCTTTTTCCATACCACTGGTGTAGGCACTTAGTGTATCACTGATGCTCAGATTTTTTTTCCAGTTACATCTCGTGGCCAAATAGTGTCATGTTCTCAGACTGACTTAAATAGCAAAAGGCCAAGGCAGCCTCCAGTATCCTTCCTAAACACGATGATTTATCTCATTTTAAAAACCAAAAGCCTTCAGTTTTTCAGCTTGGTCTTCAGGTGTTGTTCTTTCTTCCCTCAAAAACTGTACTCACAGGATAAATAACCCAATAAAATTCATATCCATCTGTTTTGCTTCAATTACCCGATTCACCTATGTAAAAAAATAGTAGAATCAGCATGACCCACTGGAGTTTGGAGCTGCGACATCCTCAGTGCTGGGGAGTCCTAAGGAGCACTTGCTGAGGAGCTTGAGCACAGCGTTGCTGTTTTGGCTTTGCTTTCCCAAAGCCCCCCACGAGGGCTGCCAAGGTCCTTATGGTTACACCTCCCCACTGCTGCTGACAGTTCCTCTGCATATTCAGGCACCATAACTGATGGGGAAAGATCTCATGGCCAAATCCTTAGGAAATTAAATAAGTTATAAAATAATTTACAAAAAGGGGTTGGGTTTTGTTTCAAGCTAGTTCATGTTACTTCTTAAATAGTTTAAGCTTTTGCTTGTTTTGCTCTCCACAGTGGTATTATGGAGACCAGACACCATTCTCACATCTGCTACAAGGCTGGGAGAAACCAAGGGATGTTGCATGAACTCTTCCCTCGTCCCTCCCCTCCCACCCACTTCTGTTCAGCGTTTTCAGAAATGTGAAGTGAAGACCAAACAGCCAACATCATTCAGACTCAGAAAAACCAGGGTCATCTTCCTCTTGAAGATCTTATTGCCCTTCCAGGTCATCGACAAACCACAGTGCTATTCACGTACTACAGGTAGAAAATAAATAAATACAGATATATTATGCAAAAAAATATGATTGTACACATAATACATCTGAGGTATTACCAATTTAAATAAGGTTTCATGCTAGTTCAAGCTTCAGTGGCTAGTTAAATTCTGGAATTTGCAATAAATAGATGAAGAATGATTATGTATATAGTGTATGGATCTCTTCTGTAAACCTCATCAGATTTAAACGTAAGAGTGTGTTGGGCTGACTCTTACGCAAACCACAAATTTTCACAATAAATACAGCTTCAAAAAGTTGCCTTAAAAAGTTCCTGCAACACTGAAACGTTTCTAGAAGGGGCTGTACGGACGACTGGCAACATTAGCGAGGAGTATTTCTCAACAGGTCTTTTCATACAAAACACAAGGAAATTCTTAGGTGAAAGTCTTTTTCCCTCCCTCCCCACCCCACCCCATCATGAAAGTTTAGAAATTTTTGCACAAACAGCGAGAGAACTGATTGTAGCTGCAGTATGTCAAAACGTCCACGTTCTATAAAGACCAAAAATAGTTCATTTGCTTAGAAAGTCTTCTGCTGTTGCTGTTTTTTCCTCCTTATATTTGAGTAGCACATCATCCTTTCAGTGAAAGTTTGCCTGTCCAACTGTTCCTCTGTTTTCCTTTCAGCACCAGTCCTTGCCCGAGCCACGTGGGTGTTTCACACTTTCACTGTCTCCATCAGCGATGACTTGATGGCATCCTCCAAAAGTTGATTGTCTGTGAAAGGGGCTGGGGTTTCAGGGACGGATTCGGACAAACCAATGAGGGACTCCAAGAAACAGGAGCCCTGATCTCCAGCTTGTGGGAAGCCAGGGAAATTAGGCAACTGAAACTGTAATGCTGAGAAGTTATCCAGGTTCTCATACTCCTTTAAGGAGTTGTAAAGGGGTCCCAAGTTATAGTCCGAGAAGGACTGGAAGAAATCCAAGGAATCGGAGGAAAGGCTGAGGTCGGTGTAGCTCTTGGAGCAGGGCTCAGTGGAGGATGAGGCACAGCAGGACAGCCCATCGCACCTCACGTGGGCTGCATCCTCCAGCAAACCCCCGCTGTCCTGGTTGGCATTCTCATCCAGGCACTCTGAGAGGTGGGACAAGTGGCCAGGGACAGGCTTGGCCTCGCTGCTGTGGTCCTCAATGAAGAAGTCGGTGGAGTGGAAGCAGCCGAGGTCATCCTGGCCACGCCCGCTCTCCTCCTCGGCATCCGAGTCGTTGAAGTGGAGGATGCGCGCCAAGCCGTCGTCGTCCACGTCCGACTGGGATTTGTCGGAGGGGAGGCTCTCGTACGGCTCCTCCAGGTCCTCGCTGGGGTGGGAGGAGATGGAGGAGTCTGTCATGTCGCTGCTGCAGCTGTTCTCCCCCAGGGCCTCCAGGTCGGGGCTGAACTGGAAGGCAGGTGCCAGCGGCACCGCACGCTCCTCCAGGGAGCCCTTCCCTGCCGCGCATCCCAGCGGTGGGAGCCGCTCCCGGAACGGGGGCTCGGCCTCCGCCACCTTCTCACTGCTCTGCTGCTGCTTCTCCAGCTCCAGCTTCATGATGGTGTGGATGAAATGTGTCTGCACGCGGGCCTGGTTGAACTCGATCCTGCCCTCGGTGTTGCCACAGCCGTCCTTGGTGCAGCCGCAGGGGAAGGAGGTGTGATCCATCTGGCACAGAGGGAAGCAGAGGGGGAGGATTAGGATTGAACCCGGCAGCACAAAACCAAAACTGCCCATGACTTGTCTGCCCTGAGAAATCAAGTGGCAGCTGAGGGGTTTAAAAGCAGGAAAAAAAAAGACAACTTGCTCTTTTGAAGAGGTGTCATAAAAAGTTGGATTTCAGTACAAGGGAAGGAAATTAAAAGATTCCGAAAAAAAAAAAAAGCAAAATATAATGGTTCGAAAGGAGATATAAAGGGGCAAAAGTGAATTTTTTCTTTATTGCTTTTTAATGATCTCACTATCTGATCTGCAGCAGCCACTAGAGGGGGGCTGTGACACACACATGGAGCACCCGTGTGCACCCACCTCCGCCACCCCCAGCCTCCAAACACGGCACTGAGGGAGTGAGCATTGCCCAGAATAGGGAATGAGGCTCCCCAAATACAGCTGGGCAGGCACCCGCAAAAAATATCCTGAAAAATATAACTCACTAATTGAATACAGAGGGATTATCCCACTGTGCAGGTGGCCTGCACAGCTCGCTGTGGGCTGGTGCTCAGCTGACACTCCCACGTTCGCCTGAGTGCGCTGGGATTTGTGACACACACCAAAAGAAAAGAGAATAAAAATAAAACCTGGGGGAGGGGGAGAAAGCGCAGCCTCGTGTGAGGAGCAAGAAGCTCTTCCTTGCAGACATTCCCACGTGGCCCATCTCCAGCAGGAGATCAAGCAGGTATGGGTCTCATGGGGATGCACAGCAGGGACGTTCTCACTGCAGGCTCTGGCAGTGTGGCAATGGCTGCACGTGCGATTTGGGAAGAGGACACCTTCAAGCAGAGTCTGCCTTGCAGCCTGAGGGATGCTCCAAGATCTTTCCTTACCTCCAAGTGCAGGTGGGAGCAGATGGATTTACAGGCTGCCCCAACTTTGCTCACACCCCCCTGTTCTAATGCACAGCTGGAGCTGTGGCGTACCCCCGTGCCCAGGGGTGAGGGCAGTACCTGGCATTTAATGCCTGCCAAGCTGCAGCTGCAGGTCTCGGGGTCGCAGACCTCGCGGCAGTCGCAGCCGCAGTCCTCCCGGGACAGGCGGATGTTGTGCAGCTCCCGCTTCTCCTCCTTGTCGATCTTCTTCACCCCCACGGCCTTCAGCAGCGCGCGCCTCTTCTTGGCAGGGTAGGGCTGCAGGAAGAAGCCGTCCTCCAAGTCCATGTTGCTGACATCGATGTCGTCGTCGGAGATGTCCTCGATGGTGAGCTGGTTGGCCTCTTCAGACTCCTTCGTGCCGTTCATGGTTAGCTGAGGGGAAAAAATGGACAAAGTATTAGGGGCTTGTTTGGGACTCAGAGCCATTGGGACCCCCAGTTGAGGGGAAACAAGAGAGGAATGACCTCTCCCCCATGGTGGCCAACCCCAGGACCAACATCTGGGTCAGAGCCCACAAAGATCTGACACCTGACTGAGACTGTGTCCTGGGACATCAAGTATCTAAATCAGAAAAGGAAAGACTTCGGAAGGTGCCAAGAGGATTCTCAAGAATGGATCCCAGAATGGAGAGCTACTACCAAAACAGCAAAAATGTCTTCAGCATCTTTTCCATCACTTTTCAAAGGTGGAGAAATAAATGAAAATCCCCCACTGGAGCCTGTTTCTTGGAGACCCAAACTGAGAGCTAAGGATTGATGCCCCAGGTTTCAGAAGCTCTTACTAAAAACTGGCCAATTAACTAACGACATCCACCAGCTCCTCATCAACCCAGCCCCACGCTCCTACTCACTTTCCATTTCAGCGCTTCCAACTTCTCTTCTTTTAATTTCTCTTCGAGTTTGCCCCGACGGACGTTTTCCTGCTCCTTTGAAAACTCTGCCAGCGTGAACTGCCGGGAGGAGCTGTGTTTGCTCACCATCCCCAGGGTACAGCCCCCACGGCTAGGCACGCTCGTGAAGCCCTGGCAGCGTGGGAAGTAAAACACAGTGACCCGGTCAAACTCCACATTGTTCTTCTTTAGTCGCTTGGATTTCTTCAGAATAGACGTGGCTAAAAAGGGGAGAATCAAAAAAAAAAAAAAAGCATGAAGTTAGTGCTGCCATGCTGCAGATGGAATAGAAATATTACAAACAGGCAGGACTTGCAATTATTCTCTCAACAGGGGCACGGTGGGACAAGGCTACAACATTGCTTGGTGGTGTTTTAGGAGCTAACACTTCGAAGGTGGGATGAGGAGGATGGAGAGGAAGCTAAGCCAAGCCCCGCTGCATCGGAGTCACTGATGAGATTCACCCCACGAGGCAGCTGCTGCTTCTCCTTCCCGCTTGACTTCCCCCAGGGAACATCCATTTGCTTATTCTCCACGTGTGGCAGAGCATAACAAACAAGCACCCAGCCACCCTACACGTCTGTCTCTCTAAATCCACTCTGCCCCACGCTCAGGAGCCCCTGGTCTGCTCCCAGGACGCCAGGGCATTGGCACTTCCAGTGCTGTATGGCTCCAGCTTTTGCGGCAGGGCAGAAAACAGCCCAAACGGCTGCTTTTTCTGATACTTCCTTTCACCATCCACTGGGAGGAACTCTGAATCTATGCTTTATTCTCCAGAGACTCATTTGAGAGCAGCTGCAAAGATGTTAATCTTTGTGCAGGTGATCCCTGGGTAAACATGGCAATACATGACTCTGGTTTATCTTAAACTGCTGAAACATGCTACGCACCACTTACAGCAGAGCCTCTCCAGAGATACCTGGCCCTGCACATCTGCACGTGCAAACGCAGCAGACGGAGGGGGATTAATTAGCCAGGGCAGGTTCAGAGTCAGTGAGTTTCCACGAGTGTGGCTGGCCACAAAAGCAAAGCAAGGCACAGCAGCCCTGGGTTACAGAGCTGTGCGAGTGCGGCAGGAACGAGAGCCAGCTACACCCAAATCTGTGGTGAGGAGGTATTTCTGGTGCTGTTCTCTGCTGATGCATGGGTGCTTTGATAGCCTCCATGGAAAAAAATAACCCAGAAAGGATGGGTGACTCCTGCAGAGCTGGGGACAAGCCCCACTCCTCTGGTGGCAGAGCCACAGGCAGCCCTGCAGTGGGATCCAAGGAAAGGGCTGCAAGAACCTGAGGGGCTCAGCTGGTTTGGTGGGCCCCAAGGGCTGTGAAAGTGCAAGACTGGGCAGTTAACTGCACCCACATTTCACAGGTCTCACTTGCCAAAATACAGTGTTTCGGTTTCATGTGAAAAAAAAAAAAAGAAGAAAAAAGAAGTGTTCACCCAGCTGTGTCAGCAGCTTCTGCTCAATAGCTGGGGGTTCACACTGGGCCCTGCAGTCACTCTGATCATATCTTTGCACTGTGCGTTGCATTTTCACAATAACCTTGACTCAATCTCCTAAAACACGAGCTCTTTATCAGAAGGCAAGTTAACCACCACCATCATATATCGGCCGAGCTGCTGCACTTTGGCATTTGCTTCCCTCTCCCTGCACCCCTCCTCCAAAATTGTTTTCCCATTCCTGACCCTTTTCCAATTGAGCCAGAGAATACAAAAAGTTCATTGTTTTGTCACAAAACCTGGGAAGACAAGCAAGAATGAGACTCTTTATTATTACAAGACTTCTAAAGCCTTTTCAGACCACTGCGTGTTTGTGTATGTCTGCTAAGTGGACCTTAACTGCTATATACAGTGGGTGTTCAGTATAATTTACTAGGTTGGACTATTTCTCCTCCATGAAGATGTTCCTCTATTGTACTTTTCATTTTTCCCTTCACATGGCAGATAAAGGGCTTTACAACACTGCCTTCTGTGTGTTTTCCTAAAAGCTCTCAAAACTTACATTGCTGGGAAAACAAAATAGCTTTTATCTGCACTAGCAGTGGAGGCAATGTCAAACGTGTCATGTTCTTTGGCAAAGTACCCATTTTACGTAGGGAACAAGTTCTGAAATGGTAATTACGCTACTGGTTAATCATTTTTTAAAAACAGCATTACGGGCCTTCGCTGTCTGATTAGTTTTTGCCTGTGAAACAGCTTGACAGGGAATTGAGGGTTGGTGGGATGGTCCTGGAGCAGGGGCTTGGAGGCACCCACATGCCTCTGCATACCCAGGTCCTTGGGTTTCTATGCCTGGAAATCTGGATTTGAGCAAAAATATTCTAAGGGAATAATAAATACTGGAAGGAAGGGCTGAGAAAGGCCACAGTGAGGAGGCTGGATGATTATAAATTGGTGTCATGACGGGTAGCTGGCATCCCAGCCACTTCTACCCATAAGGGTGTGCTCCAAGGGGGTCTCTGTGTGGTGATGACCCAACCACCAACCTATATCAGCCTGTGCAGAGGCATGGCTGATCCTGGGAAAGCCAGAGGTACTCACGGGTGAAGCTGGACGTTAAGGCAGAGCTGGGCTTGGGCTCTCCACGGGAATTCTCCTCATCAGTGTCCCAGCCTGAGGATGCCGAGGAGGAGAGGGGGGAGCAGGAGGAGGAGGAGCAGTAGGTGCTGTCATCCCCCAGCTCTTCGTACTTCCTTTTCAACACTCCGCTCATGGTGACGCCGTTTTTGTCATATAACTGCAAAACAAAGGAGAAAAGCAAAATGAAGCCAGGGAAACACTGGCAGTTTCTGGTGATGAGCAGGACAGCTTTAACCCCCAGCAAGGCTTCCCCATCAGACCCACTTGGCCAGGCAGATGTGATTCCCAAAAAGTGCTCTCCCTAAAACACCTCACCTTACCACGCCCGCTTTGCACACCTGTGAATTTCTCTCCCATTCTGCAACACTGCAGAAAAATCATCCCAGACAACAAACTGTCCAGAAACCAATCCAATCAACAAAAATGTTATCAAACAGTAAGTATTACATTTTGCTTACTAATTCTTTTATGCTCACTCTTCACCCAGATCGCTTTCTATGCAGTTGCAGCTTTAACGTCTTGCTAATTACAAAAATAAGCCAGTTTGCAGAAAACAATCTGTTGGCATGATTTACTCGCTACAGCCCCCCGGGGAAACAGACTTATTAAATGAAGCACTGAAATACAAATATATCAACTGTGAAGAACAGCCCTTCTCCTCACGGTGCTTTTCATAGTCAGTCCCCCATTCAATAAGCTATTCTTGTTTAGGCTGGGTTATGTATCAAGCATAGTAGCAATTAAAAACAACGCAGCTAATTAAAAACAAAGGAGCTCTGTACTTGCCTAGATTCCTAAATTTCCTGCATGCTTTGCCCCTGCTCATCTTAAAGGGAAAAAAATAAAACAAAAGCCAAAAATAACTGCTTTGCATGTTTTAAACTTTGCTTTTATAAAGTTTGTAAAATTCAGGAGACAAAAAACCCCCACAAAAGTGACAGACTTTGCCTACGGTAGGTTTGGACAATGCTCTCAGGCACAGGGTGGGATTCTTGGGGTGGTCCTGTGCAGGGCCAGGAGTTAGGACTTGATGATCTTTGTGGCCCCCTCCAACTTAAGATATTCTATGGTTCTAATGGGTATCAGCACCCACCCAACCTGGGATGCTCCTGCACTGACGATGGATGATCCCACCTTTTAGACTCTGGCAACACCACCCCAGCTGCCCCTGCTCCTGCAGAAGCCAGTGCCAGCTTATTTTGGAGCCAGTGAGCCATCCCCAGAGCTGAGAGCCAGGCTGCTGCCAGAGGGGTGACTTTCTCTGACCCCACCCCACCAGGCTGTAAGGCACAACCACGGTGGGAGAGATTCAGCCACAGCCCAGGAACTCCTCCCAGCAAGGAGGGGAGAGCCCCAGCCACCCCATAATACACAAAAGCTAAAGCATCCCTAGAATTTGGATAATTCTGGGACAGTAGATGGCCCAGGGATGGTGACAGTGCAGATACAGGGGTGCCAGACACCCAGCCCACATCCCCTCCCACCACATGAAACTTCTCCACCAGCCAAGTTCATTCTTTGCAACCCAAACACTTTCTCACTCCTCTTTGCATGCTTTAAGTTAATTTAAGTCTCTGAAAAAGAAAAAGAACACAACAAACCAAACACTAAACCTGCCTTTCTGACAGCCCTGAGGAGGCAGCACAGACACCAGCTTCAGGACCTCCCCACCATGGGATTTTCAGTGCTCTGACAGCACTGTGCAGTATCACAGTGCAGGACAGGAGCACACACAGTTCCTTCCAAGCCCTGCACCAACCCTCCCTTAATTATGTTTACCAGCAGCTTCCCAGGAGACAATAGTCACCCAAAAGGTCAAAAAAGTCCGTGGATGAAGCACTTCCCTGGCCTGGAGAAGTTAATCATTCGCTGCAAGGCGCGCTCACGGGGCCACTACATCCCCCATGGCCTCCTGAACCTGGGGAGAAGTGATCTCTCCATCCCTCCTCCTCCTCCTCAGCAGACCTGGAGCTGCAGGTGGTTTTGCCACAGAGGGGTTGTTGTTTTTTTGGCCTTAATCCAAAATAGATGCAGAGAAGGTGGATTTGGCCACCCTCCAGCCCCAGCAGCACATGTCCTACCCGACACCTGGATTAAGCCCTTTCCTGCCTGCTCCACAGCAAAGCTGAGCTCACAGGCAGCCACAAAACAGTGAATAACAAACCTTTTATTTGTATTATTTTTGTGTATGTGCCTCCTGCTCTGTCTCATGTTTGCTTTAAGAAACAACCAGAAGCAAAGAAACTCTCCAAATCCATGGCAGGGGTCTGAATCAAAACCTGGGCTGCAGCCAAAGTTTGCAGACCCCACTGTCCACCTGGTACAGGCAAAAACTTTGCAAAAAAAATCACCCGTGTGGCTTGAAAGAGCATCAGGTCAAGCTGCAGAGAGAATGCTCCAAAGGACAGTGAGGGATGACAGTGAGGGATGCCACTATAGCCACGGGAGGGAGGAACCAGCTCCCCAAAATGCCTGTAGGACACATGTCCAACAGCAAACACCCTCGGAGATGCGATGCTGACCACATCCAAGTCTCGTGGGAGACACCGGAGGGTGCTGGAGCAGCCAAGGTCATGCTGCTGAGACAGGGATCACTCCCAGGTCTGGACCAAAGATGCAGCAGCCCTGATGCTCAGGTCACCTGCCAACCCAACAGCCCATCAGGGGCTGCACCACACCGCCCCAAACCACCCCACAAGGAAACCCAGAGCACTCCCCTCCAGCCGGAGAACCGAGCTAACACAAACACCAAGCTGCAGCCAAGGCAAGCTGTGCATAAGATGGTGCAATTCTATTTATTTATTTTTTAAATACTATCATCAGCCAGGAGGATGAAGGGAGGTGTGTGCAGCTCCCCATCTATGAGAATGAGCCAAACGAATAGGGAAAAACCCCACTTTTGGCATGCTGTCTTCTTCAAGACACCTATTGTTTTGTTGATGCAAAGGAGGTGTTGTGCAAACAGGATTCCCAGCTAATGGGAAAAAGCTGGTGAACCTGCTGCCCACCAGCCAAAATATATTAATTTTCCCCTGTTAGACCTTCCCCCTCACTGCTGATTTATGGCTGTGACATTTTCTAAGTCAAGTTTTCAAATCCTTCTCAGAAGCTACGTAGTGGAGCTGCACCCATTGATGTCTACTTGTGTCCTACCCCAAAAAATCCTCCAGATGGGCATTTTACTGTCAAAGCCAGGATGATCCTCTGCTCCTCTCCTCGCCCTGGCACGTGGGGACAGAATTCACACCAGCAATTTTTTTTTACATAGCTGCCTTTAAAGCCATGTCACCGAGGCCACTGGCCACTCAGCCAAAAAAGCCCAGAGGCCCATTCAGACACAATGAGACTATTTTAATTGCAGTAATTTTGCAAGGAACCTTAAACCCACAGCAGTGTCTTACAAGCAAGTCCCAAAAATGTCCACAGCAGCATGGAAAAAATAAATAACTATATCTGAGCTTGCCATTCCAAATCTCTGCAGGTACCACCGAGTGCAGGATTTTACCACCTTCCCCTTCTCCTTTTTTTTTTTTTACATAACCTGTAATAAAATAATCCTATCTCCCTTTCAGTTGCCAAAAAAGACATTCTGTTCTTGGCTAAGACTTCTTACTCATCTATTTTACTGAAAACAGCTTTTGGAACAAGTACATAATGCAATGGATCAAACCCGCAGGAATTCCTCTCTGGCACCAGAACTCCCACTATCCTGGGAATACTTTCTAACAAATATTTAGCCCAGATGTGCATTCCTTTCTTTCTCTCTCCCTCTTTTTTTTTTTTCTTAAAGCATTAAAGTTTGGGTGGGGGGGATGGAGGGGGCAGTCTAGCTGGGGGGAAGGGAATCGAATCTGCAAAGTCCCATTTCTGGCGCCCAGCAAGTCGCAGGGTAAAGCCCTAACACACTGGAATGCAAGGAATTAATGTTTTAACTATCCTCCTCTTGGACGACGTCTCAACAGTAAATATTTCGAGTAATTTAGATTTAAGAAGGTTTGGCATTTGTTTAGCCAAGTGCAGAGGAAGGCAGCTAAAAAACCCCTACCAGTGTCCAGTCTCCTGGAGACTGCACAAAGAGGCATCGTGGCTTTGGGGAGAATTACGAGGAGAAGATGTTTCAGTGTTGTATTTTGGGGCTGTAGATGTGCTTTGAAGCGTCAGGGGATCGCAGCAGTGCAAGCAAAGCAAAGGAAACTCCTCACAGCGAGTCCAGCAGCTGCCTTTGCTTGTGCCACAATTCCCATGGCATCGCAGGAGAACACCCAGGAGCAATAATGTTTCAAATTTTGGGGGGCTCTGTCGGTGGAGCATCCTAAAGAATGGAAGGATCCCAAATCTGTGCATGAGTTACTGAAAGCAAAGTTTCTTTTGCCAAGCGATTTGGGGAACACCAAGAAAACAACAATCCCTCTGACCCCCCAAAACTCAGCACAATGCACTAAAAGTGTTTGTTTTCCAGTGACTTTTTGAGCTGGTTTGCTGACTTGAAAGCTCAGCCGCCGGCCTGCAGCCTGCAGGAAGACGAAGTGGCCTCATCCCCGGACACCAAGGTGGACTCTTCCCAGCACACCGGGACGAGGGCTCGGGTGCTGGGAGCGAGTTAAGGACTGTGAGTCAGAGCGGCTCCCGCTTCCTCCCCCAGAGCCGCAGTGCCT
The DNA here is from genome assembly GCA_013397175.1 of Platysteira castanea. NCBI lineage: Eukaryota > Metazoa > Chordata > Aves > Passeriformes > Platysteira > Platysteira castanea. The sequence goes on from VYXC01011438.1 coordinate 165,981, forward strand.
GTGCAGGTCTAGCAGGAGTAAATATTAGTTTAAAAAACACCACCGCATATTTTAGCCAGGTACGGCTCTGAAGGCAGCTCGTGGGGCAGAGCTGGGGGAGTTGCTGGGGTTGGTGTTTGTTTGCACGCTGCCGTTTAATGTGGGTAAAGAGACCTCGCTGTGAGAATCCCCAAAAAGTGCTGCGGAGCTGAGCTTCCCGCTCAGCTATCCCAGAAAGAGGACGTCTAACAGCAGTGGTGATCCCAGTAACACCTCTGGGTTATTTAATAATCACCACACTATCAGCACTGATTCACTGCTCGATCATTTAACTATTGTAATTCTTTGCATATTTACTTAAGTGGTTTCCCCTGTGCCGCCGTGACGGCCTCCCGATGACAACACTTCCCAATCTCGGGGCTGACTGGAGCTAAGGGGAACAGGATCATCCCACCAGGACCCTCCAGGGGACAGTCCCACGCGTGTTCCCAGCCACATAAAGCTGTGCTTTCCAGTTCAGACCAGATTATTTTCACCCAGCTGGGTCTAAGGTTTCATAACCTTGCTCCGGTTAAAAATAGCCTCTGCCTACTATGCAACAGCAAAAGCCAAAGTACGTCGTGCTGCGGAGTGGGAGCATGAATCAGACCGTAGCACCACGAGTTTATTCTCCTGTTTATTCTCTATTATGTCAGAGACTGAGCAGGCAAAACACCTTCTCCGGAAAGAGCAGCAGAAGTGTTTACTCCATCTCCTAATTTTTGGAAGGCCACAAAGGAAAAAAACAAAAAAAAAACCAAAAAAAAAACCAAACAAAAAAAAAAGCTTGTCAGATTTTTCTACCAATCCCTTACTTCTTGCTGACAGCGTGAAAGGTAAGTAAGAAATTTTAACAAATGCATTAAAGGTTATCTGACACGGCCCAAAATGAAAGCAGGTTTGGATGTACTCGGCGCAGATTGTGCTGTAACAAACAGGAAAACAGCGAAGTGTGCTTTGTCTAGGAAAATCCTCTATTTGATCACACCTCATGAATAATTCACACCAGGTTTCCATATTTGTCCTCCTGTAGGTACACGCTGTGCGTTACCTTCCCTGCTATATATACGCACGCATTTCCTGCGCTGAATTATTAAAGGCTTTGCCGGGAGCTGCGGAGTCTCTCCGGGAGGAGAACAAACCCAACCATCCTGAAAATAACCCCGCCCCCCACCCCACACACACCTTGACGGGCTACATCTGCCAACTGCACAGGGGAGGAAAACTAAAACAATTTTCATGGAAAAAATAAAGTAATAAAATAAAATAATAATTGGACATCAATTCCTGGTAACAAATGACAAGACTTAACCTGGCAGTGCTGGGTGAAGGGTTGGACTCGGGGATCTTAGAGGGCTTTTCCAGCCTTAAGGATTCCCTCACTCTATGACTTCGAGGTTTGTAAACGGCCGTGAGGGTTTTCTCTCCATCCATCGCACCCAGGCGTTGGCATTCCAGGCGTTAGTAAGGCTGAGTTGCTTTAGGAAAGGGCTGTCCCTGTGTGTCAGCCTCTTCCTACAGCGACATTATGTAACTCGGAGGTGACAGACACTTTTGAGGATGCCGGGGGTAGAGGAAGGGAGGGGGGCGCAGGCAAAAAAAAAATTATAAAAACCTGAGAAAACTTAGTAGCTGGGGGCGGAGGGAGGGGGTATCCTTTTTTTTTTTTTTTTTCCCTCCTTTTTTTTCAGGTGGGCAGTAAAAGCCGCGATGTTTTATTTCGGGAGGCGGGGGGTGCCCCGCTCCGTCTGTCCGCCCGTCGGTCCCTCCGTGCGCCCGTCGGTAGGTGTTGCTGTAGCGACGGGAAAGCATCCCCAGCCGGGCGCATTTGGGGAAGAGCGAGCCGGCAAGGCTCCCCCCGCCCCCCCAACCTTTCTCTCAACATCAAAAAATTGGAACCGCGGCCGTGGGGATGGAGTGGAGGCTGGACTTACCGGGGCGGGAGTGAGAGGGTAACTCTGCGCTACTCCTAATAAATATTATAAAGGTGTTCGGGTATCTGCACAGCACAGCCGATGGGAAAGTG
>VYXC01011438.1:168238-186471 GCA_013397175.1 Platysteira castanea
GCACCTCCCCGTACCGCCCCGCATCTCCCCGCACCTCCCCGCACCGCCCCGCACCTCCCCGCACCGCCCCGCATTTCCCCGCACCGCCCCGCGCCGCCCCGGACCGCCCCCCGCACCGCTGCGGGTCCCACGGGGGAGCTGTGTCCCACAAGAGGTTGAGGAGCCACAGGGACAGGTCATACCCCAAGGTAGATTTGAGTACCACAAGGAGCTAGGGACCCCAAAATGGACTTGTGTCCCACAGGGAAGCTGTGTCCCACAAGGGTTTGGGGAGCCACAGGGACAGCGTGGACCCCAAAGTGGGTCTGAGTGCCACTGGGGGCTGGGGACGCCGAATGGAGTTCGGCCCCAGAGAGGGGTGTCTGTACTACAAGGGGCTGGGGAGCTGCAGGTACTGCTTGGACCCCAAAGTGGCCACAGGGTGCTGGGAACCCCAAAATGGATTTGAGTCCCACAGGGAAGCTGTGTCCCACAAGGACCTGGGGAACCACAGGCACAGCGTGGACCCCAAAACACATTTGGGCACACAGGAGTCTGGGGACCCCGGAGCAAGAGGGTGTTGGCTGCTTCAAGGACTTCAGAGCTCACAAGGGTTTGTGAATTCATAGGGAAAATTTGAACCCCAAAGCAGATTTGGGCACCACAGGGGCTTTGAACACCTACATGGCAAAGGTTGGACCCCAAAATGGATTCAGGCACCACAGGGGGCTGGGGACCCCAAACAGGCTTGGAACCTGAAAGGGATTTGGACCTTTCAAAAGGTTAGAGTCCCTGCAAAAGTCTGGGATTTGGGACCCAGTGGCACAACTTGGACTCCAGAACATAATTAAATGCCACAGGAAGCTTGGGAACCTGAAGCAGGTGTGAACCCCAAAAGGGAGTTGGGTGCTTCAAGGGGTTTGGAGCCCATGAAGGGTTGGGTACCCACAGGTGAAACCTGGACCCTGATGCACATTTGGGTCCCACAGAGGGTTTGAGCCATGCAGAGGTTTGGCAACCCACAGCAAGGGTTGGACTCCAAACAGATTTGAGTCCTCATGGGGAGCTTGGGACCCACAAGTAGGCTTGGGCTCTGGAAGGGATTTAGACCCCACAAATGGCTTGGATCCCTGCCTGGGATTTGGGACTCACAGGCACAACTTGGACCCCAGAAGAGATGTGGCTGTTTCTAGGGGCTCAAAGGCCACAAGGGACTCACAGGCAAAGCTCAGACCCCAAAACAGATTTTGGGCATCACAGGGGCTTTGAACCTCACAGTAGTTTGGCACCCACAAGCCGACTTGTCCCCTAGAAAATGTCTGGACCCCACAGATGGACAAGGACCCACAGGCAAGGCTTGGATCCCAGAACAGATTTGGACACCACGGTTAATTTGGGACCCATGAGCAAGGTTTGGAGCCTGGAATAAATTTGAGTGTCACAGGATAGTTGGTCCCACAGGGATTAGGGATCCACAAGCAGGATGTGGTCCCCACAGGGAATTTGAGCCCTGTAATGTGTTTGAGTTCCACAGGAGAAGCTTGGCCTCCACAATGGGTTGAGATCCAAAAGAAGGATTTAAGAATTTATGAATTCTTAGCCCACAAGCAAAAATTGGCCCTGAAAAGGGTTTTGGCCCCTGGTGGTGGGGATCCAGACCTGGGAGTCAGGTTGGATTTGCCTTGCCTAAGAAGGTGGATGAGGCTGGGTGGGGGTGTGTGGGATTATTCCTGTGCTCCATTGTGGGCTCCTTAGCTCCAAGAGGCTGCCCACACAGTGCTGCAAGCCAGAGTGCTGACACTTCTTTCCAGGAATATTATTTTACTTGTAAACCTCTTGGGATGCCTCTCATGATCTTTTTCTTTGTTTTTTTGTAACGCAGGTGTCTCATGGGAAGTGGTGCCATCAGGATTTTCGCTTCTGGTCTTGCCCCGGCGTGTGTCAGTGATTTCTGTGGGCATGACATCCCTACTGGTCACCCCAACAACACCACTGCAAGGGCGAGGGTGAGCTGAGAACACCCTCAAGCCAATTTTCCTGCTGTACATGGCTGATTCTTCTCTCCAGGTGCTTCACCCCTCTACCTGGCTCACCCTGTCTCTCTCCCGAGCCCATGAAACAACAGCCAGGTACAGAGGCACGGGAGGGATGAGCTGAGATTTTGCTTCAAACATGCAAATGTCATGGAGGCAGTCCGTAATTCAAGGTGGTGCCCTGATGACGGGTGGGTCCTGTCTTTGAGGCACAAGGGCCTTCCTGAATATCCCAGCGCACAGCCCTCGATCTCCGAAGGAGCGGCTTCCCTGAGGTTTCACTTACCATGTTTGGACATGGCCGTGATTAATATTTCCTGACAGGAAGATGTCATGCGTTCAGGCTTTCCTCTTCGGGGTTTGGGTCGAGGGTGACCAAGTTCAGGTTGTACACTGGCTCCTCACTTCCTCTGCCTCACAGGCTACACCCTCCCCGCCAGCCCCGCAGTCCCCCTGGGCTGAGCCCAAAATGGGCCAGGGAGGTGGCATCACACAGCCCCTGGGGATCCAGAGAGGTTCGAGGGAACTAGACCAGGGTATAATGCCACCTGCCTCTACACGGTGTCTGTGGGATGAAGGGGGGGCCGCTTGCTGCCCTCCCTGAGCGGAGTTTGGCATGAAACCCAGGGTAGGGGGAAAAGGGAATATCCTGGAAAACAGCCGGAAAGGCTGCCAGCAACCCCCAGGTTACACATTTTCTCTTTTGCTTCTAATAGTTTTAATGAAAGCAAAGCCACTATGAGATAAGAGTCCCACACAGGGCAGAAGTTATTTAGCAATTCAGTCAGGCGATGAACAATTCTGCCTCCACACTGCCTGTAGTTGTGTGTGTGTGAAAAAGAAGGGGGAGTTGAAACAGAACTTATTTTTAGAGTGGCAATTTTTAGTTTATTTTTTTTAAATCAACCTAAAAGCACTACTACCTCAATAACTGGAAGCTTACACAGGAGGATAAATAGCCCTCCACCAGTCTAAGATGTTTTCCTGTGTTAAAAGAAATAGGTTAAAAGAAATATCTCAGTTTGACTCAACATGTATTTTGATGTTTCTTTTCTGAGCCTCATTCCTCCAACAAATTAATTCATGACAAAAAGAGAGAGAGAAAAAAAAAGAGAGAAAAGAAATTCAGTTTCTCTTTACCCTGAGCCAGGCTGGTGAGGTTTTTAACGCGGCTTTTTCACCTCTCAGGAGCATCCTCCTTTCCCTGCGAAGCCGGAGCGGCTCGCAGCCCCTGCGCCCAGGAAAGCCCTCTCTCTTTGGCAGAGGCTGCTGGCAGCAGCGGCCTGGAGCTGGTTTCCCTGGCTGGGCGCCACGCGAGCGCTGCTCGGGCGGGAGGAGATTCCCTGCTGCCCGGCCGCGGCAGGGATAAGTGCCCTGGCACGGAGCAGCGGCCGCAGAGCGAGCGCGGGGAGCGGGGAGCCCAGCGGGAAAGGACCGGGGGAGCATTCGGCGCGATACACGAGCAGCGAGATAAGAGGTGTGAGCTGGACAAGCTCGGGATGTCAAGCTCCTGGCTGCCGGTTTCGTGCTCGCCCTGCAGCGGGAGGAGCGCATTCCCTGGGGTTAAAAGCCTCTTGGTGCTTGAGGATGGATAAATCAGGAATATCCGGGCTTGGAGATAGGAATTTTTTTCCTAGTTTTATGTCACATCCCTGCTGCAGTTCTGAAAAGGCTTATCAGCTGTATCTGGCTGCGGCTGTGCTCCTGGGTACTGTAACAACCCATCTCAGAGTGGCAACACAGGGACATGGGAAAAGAAACCATGGCTAAACCAACCCTGCTTGAGCAACCAGATGTCCGGCATCACCCACTTTGTCCCCAACTCGCTGTCCGACCCCGGTCCTCATTGAATTTAGACCAACACAGTTCCACCATCTTCTGCAAAGTTGCTCCTGTTTTGAGCTGGTGCTCTAAGACAGTCACATCTACGGGGTATAAAGCCCTGTGCACCGTGCTGTGATGGACCTGCTGGGTAATTATTTATGCATTTACCCAAATGTGCCTTCTTTAAGCTGTCGGTCCTTGGTAGAGATCAGGACAGGGTAATTCAGTACCCTCCTACATCTACAGGCACTGTGAGCTTGAGAGAGATGCAGAATGTGACCTGTTTGCTGGTGAGCGCTGATACAATTGTTAGATTCCCAGCAAACACACAAAAATCATCACCCTGAGCGAATAAGTGTTAATTTAAAACACAGGCATGAAATGGGAATTGTGAAAGTGCCGCGTCGCTTCAGCCACTCTCTAGCGATGGTTAGCAGGCACGGAAAATAAGTATGACAAAAACCCCACGTTATGCAGACAGCTGGATTCAAGCGGGGCACCTGTGTCCTCAATTAACCCAACTCCCAGCTAAGTTTGGTGCCATCAGAAAGCCTCACGCCAGGGTTTGGAGGTGGGAGGCACAGGAGTGCTGCGTTTTTTCGCTCCTTGACATTTCGTGAGTCGTCTGTTTTAGCGCTGAAACGTCTCAAGTGATGGGACCGCTGCAATTTCTCTTTCAAGGGTATCGCTCTCACACAATAATTAAATCTCTGGCTTTCAAGCATAATTGCCAATGACAGTGCCTCCGAAATTGCTTCTTTATGCTCGACTGTTCTGTCTCCTGGCAGAAAGGGCTTCTGTAAAAATAAGCCAGGGAAGAGTTGTGAGTGGCAGCAAAGGCAAGAGGAAGCAATAAAAACTCCATCGTTTTCCCCCCAAAGGACAACAACTGTCCCTGAACATTGAGGTGGCCTGAAACCTGTACAGACCTGGATGCCTAACAGGCCCAGGAGAAAATGGTAACTCACAGCACAGCTCCATCATTACCAGGCCTGTTGGAAAATGCAATTTTTCAGCACTAGGACCTGTCTCCCGCTCCAGGTTGGTAATTGGTGGTGTTGGCCGTGAGCCAGGCAGCACTCGCAGCTCTGTCTTGAGAGGACAAAAACCTCCATTACTTTATGCTCTCTAATTCTCCCAAGGTGTGCTGCTGTCTGTCAATGGCGTCGCCATGAGGTAATAGAAATTACAAACCTCCCCAGACTTATTTGTCTGAAAGCATTTCTTGTAAAAATACTTATATGAGTCTCCAGAACTGTGGCACATGAGAATGGCAGAGAAGAGAAAGTTTGCAAATTAAATTGCAACAAAAGGCTGTTTATCGTAAACTATGGGGGAGACTGGGCGAGACGGTTATTTCACTTCTACTGGGCTGGCTGGTGACAGCATTTAGAGAGAAAAAGCGACTTTTGTTGTCTTTTTGTCACTTTGCAGTGGGGCTGCTCTAGACCCCAAGCTGGGTAGGGTGATGGGTTTGGCCAGGCACCACTGGGGATTCGTTTCCTACCCTTGCCAGTGTCTTCCTGTGAGCCTTGGTAAGCCTCTGCCCTGTCACTTTGGTGGCTCACAGTGGCAACATCACAGCTCCTGTCTCACTTGCTTTGTCTGGCTTTTGCCTTCAGGGCCCCACCAGCCCCTGCCCGCCTTACAAGAAGCACCCTAAACCTTCATCACACCCTGTTCTTAACCAGCAAAAACCATCCAGAGCAGACATATTTGCAGTGATGTGACAGACAAGCTCTGGAGGAAATACCTGAGCTGTCTGAAAAAGTTACTACCCCCCTGCCTCCAGCAAAGGCTGATGAGTTGAATCCGGGATCTCAGCATGATCCTATTTTGATGCAAAGTCGGAGCAAATGGGCTGGACTGTGAATGGGAACATCTGGGGTGCTGCACACCTGCCCCGTGAGTGCTGGGCTGAAGCTTCCAGCGCAGGACAGGGCTGCAGTGGCTCCTTAAGAGTAAAGAGTTTCAGAGCAGAGAGGTCAGGATCCAAATCCGTTAAAAATAACAGTTTGACTAAAGCTCAATTTTCTCCTCTAACAAAGGTTTTCACAAGCCCACAGTATGGGGCAGCAGCATTGCTTTCCCTGAGCAGCTCTTATGATCCTCGAGCTGGACTGAAACAGCAGTAAAATACATGTCAAAATTATCTATATACGGGTAGATGTGTGTGCATTTCTATATTTTGCTTGATTGGCAGAACTCACAGCAAATCTCCTGGCTAAAAAATGCTTCTCCTTTGTCACCAAGAGCTGGAGCAGCGTTTGGTGGCCACAGTGGCTACAGGTGATGTTTCAGTGCTTTCTCCTCAGTGCCAGAGCTCTAGGTGATGGTGCTTGTTTAAAAATGGAAGCCACCAAAAGGGCACCAGGCCCACATTTGTGTGCTGGTTTTATCTCTGAGCTGTCATTATCCTTCTGACACTTGCAGGACACCCAGGGTCACTGGGTTTTAGAGTCAGACCCTGGTGGCATGAAGAGCTTGCCCTGAACAGGGCAACTGTGTGGAATTAGGTACAGAAAGCTAATTATTATTTGTCTTTGTATGTTCTGTGTGGGTTTGGTGGCAGGCCGTGCTCCCGAAGTCCTTGTGGTCAATGCTGGGACTTCTGAGCTAAATTCTCATCTGCTGTGAAGCTCTTTATCTCCCAACAAGCACTGACAGAGCTGCCATGTCCAGGGGTATTGGTGTTCCCAGAGTAACTGAGCCACCCTCATTGTTCCCTGGGGAGAAGATCCTGGTTCTTACCCTCAGTTTTACCAGTGAGAAACTGAGTCAGAAGGGTGGGCACAGGCCCGAGGTTTTGAGGCTGAGCCTAAATCATCTCCTGCCAAGCTGCTCTGATATCAGTGCAGGGGCAAAGCTCCAGAAACAGGGACTCTGGATTACCCCATGCAGCAGCTCAGGGGTTTCTGTAGGAATCCCAAACCCTCACTGCAGGCACCTGCAGAACACAGGTACTCAGGCAGGACAAGCACCGCCCTGTGAGGTGGGAGCTGCAAGGGAAAACCCTCGCTGAATAGTTTATGGCAAAATGTTGAGCCTTTGGTAATTTCATTGCCAGCCAAAACAGATGACCTTCAAAACCTGGAGGCCTGACCTCAGAGGACCTGGGAGCATCCACCTCTCCTCCCACCTGCAGCCAGAAGCCGTTTGCATCAGTTTTGCTTAAGTAATTTGTGACTGATCTGGGTTTTTCCTCTTCAGCTTCCCTGCCAACGCTGCCCCCCTGGCACGCTGCACTTACCTCGAGATGCTGTTCAGCTCTGGCTCCTCTTCTCGGAGCAGTGGCTGCTGTGCTCTGAAAGGTTACACAGCCCTCGGGTGCCTGCTGCTGAGTCTGCAGGAGGTGATTCCTGCTGCAGAGCCAGCCTGGAATGGGGCTGAGCCCCCAGCGTGGGATGGGGCTGTGCCCCACCGAGGGCTGGGGCTGTGGCCCGATCATCTCAGCACCCCTCCGACCTCATGTGGGGTGCAAAGGGCAGAAACTGGGGCACAGGGAGACCTCCTGCCTCGCTGGGGCTGCTCTGTCAGAGCCATTGCACTCCTTGCTATAAATTAAAACCCACAAAAGGGGAGGAAAACATCGTGGTGGTGGTGGCAGTGCGGCTCTGGTCTCGTCTGGGGGGCAATGCTGGGCTGAGCTGGCCTTGTGCCCCTGCATGAGGGGACATCTTTCTTTTTGGGACACTCCATCAGGGGCATGTACATCTCCTAAATCTGCAGTGCTAACAGTCCTGGAAGAAAAAACCTTCTGGCTCACAGAGCCCCACGCAGAGCCCCATTATACCCACAAAGGTCTTAGGGAGCCAGACACCCCCACAACACAACCTGCCCGCAGTGCAGCAGGATGGGTGATTTGGGGCTTGATGCATCTCGCCCCACCTGAGCTCTGTTTTCCCCAATCATCCTGTAAAACTGAGAAGCTGCATTTATGCTTCTGCCCCTTAACTTTCCCCAAAGAGTAAAAATGAAGACGTAAGTGATGCATATATACACTTACAGATACACTTATTAACATAATGGTGACATCTGTGGTTGAGAGAAACCTCTGCAAGACAACAGGATAAATGATTGACACCTCACTGAACAAGAGACTGAGGGAGAAATGGAGATGAACACTGTTCTGTTGAGGCTGAAAATACCCACAAACTCATAGGGAAATAGGAGCAGCTTGGCCAGTCCAGCTTAAACCCAACCATGCTGCAACTCAGGGAGGATTAAGGAAGGGAAATAAACCTGAGTCCATTTGGTTTCCATTCTGGTTTTTGAGTTCCTAAACATTTGCACATACAGGATTTTCTCCTAAACTGTGGCAGCTGCAAAAATGAGTTCTCTCCTCGAAGCAAAAGCCAAGATTGCCACGTAATGACCTGACCCCAGGAGACAGACTGCTGAGAAAAGGACCAAAACTGTGGCAGTTTCCCTGCATGGGCAATGTGCACATGCATATCCAGACACAGGATTTAGGGAAGGCTTTGGTAAGCCAGCACTGACTGCATGCAGTCTGGAGTGCAGTGAAAAGAGCAGGCTTTTTCTTTCATAAAACACTATTTATTTTGTTTTTGAAATTAATTCACTCCAGGCAACAGAAAGAAAAAGATGGCAAGAATAGTATGAAAATGGAGGTCGAGTTTAATTCAGAAAGTTAATGTTGCAGGGGGCCTGAAGCAGCTTTTCAGGGCTCAGCTTCACCCCACAGGTGTGATTTTCTGTTCATCCCTGGACCTGAGGAATCCCTGCTCTGCCCGGCTCTGCCTAGGGTGCAGTCAAGGTTGTATCATGCACGCTGGAGAACACCACGGCTTCAGCTCCACAGAGAAACACTGCAGGGGAGAAATAGTTCTTGAAGTCAAGCATTATAATTTACTAACAGGTTTATTAAAATCTTATTAGAAGATTATTTTTTAAAGTCCGTTTTACACAGCTGTTGTCCTGCTGCTGCTGTCTAATCCTGGAAAATCTCGGTGAATGAGTCATTTGCACTTACTATCTATTACACCCTCTTATTATAAGCCTGCGTGTGTTTGCCTTTGCTTCAAACAATATCACTAGAGCCACAATGGTGCCATAAAATCTCCCACATCTGCTCTTTTGGAGGCCCTTTTGCTGTTGGAACAGAGGTGCCTCACCCAAACATTTCTGGGGCGCAGGAGGACTCAGGGAGCATTTTGTTTGGAAATAACCTATAACTTCATTCCTCCAGTTCTGATATTTAAGAAGAAGCTTTTAATGTGTGCCTTTTGTGTTTGGTCAGTCAGAGACACATTGTGGAGGGTCAAGGATCCTGCTTCCTAAAGGCAACCTCAAGCACCGAATATTTGTGCCTCATGACAAGGAGGACGTGGCAGTTGTGCATCCAGGGTATCTGAGGGCCACACTGGGGTTTTTTGCTTGTTTTTGATATCTAAAGGCTGTTGAGCATTAGATGTGGCCTTTGGGATGGGACCCAGCATCGCTGCCTTGTTTGGCTCCTGGACATGATGCTCCTACTTCCATGACCATTAAAAAGAGGATTGAGGAGAACCCAATATGAGAACATGAGTTTCTGGAGCAGTGTTGGTTAGAAGAATGTGTAAACACCACCACATATTAAAACATAATATTGGTGGGTACAGAGTGTGGTTTGGTCACAGCTTTCATTCCCAGCTGTGCCCTCTCCCTTTACCAGTTGTGTCTCATCATCACTTTGTGATGCAGCCCCAAAAATGCCCAAACTTTCCCTCAGCCCATCCTTGTCCTCTTCTTACCCACCCAGGAGGACTCAGAGGGAACAGAGACATGGGTGGAAGCTGCCCTATCTCTCCCAGTCTGTGCAAACCGTGTTCCCCTGACATCCCAGAGCAACCCTTTCCTCTGGGTCATTTGGCCAGAAGTCAAGGGAAGAGTATTGCTCCAAATGTAACATAGGAGGGGGAAAAAAATTCATATTCAGGGTTTAAAATCACTTGCTGCAGGGGATGTTTCCATTGGCAGAGTCACCAGAACAAGCACAAATGATTCAAAACATTTTGTTAAATGAAATTCTCAGATGATGTCAGAGCTGAGGCTGCTTTAGCAAAACCAAAGGAGAAGGAAGGTTGAAACCAAAAAGAAAAAAAATTATACCATTTGACAGGGAGGGATTAGGAGCTTAAAATTATTTTTATAGGCTATCCAAATATTTGCAAATTTGGAAGTTCGTAGTTCCAGTGCTTTAGCTCAGCTCTAGAGTCCTGCCAGCCCCTTAGTGCAAGTCACAGTGCAGCCAGCTGGGCTGGACCCACTAAACACACAAAGCCTATTTTCTGTTATCCAGCCCTGGCTCCCATTTCCTATAGGCTCACCAACAAATCCCACCACCTTTGCCTGCCTCAGTTTCCCCCTGTCAGATACAGAGATTTCGATTCTCTGCTATAAAGTGCTTTAAGATTTGGCACTGGGAAGGGCCAGGGAGCATCTCCTTCTGTGTGGGTCCCGACGAAAGAGCAGGCTGATCACTCAAAGACAAACATCAGCTCTTTGTGTGACTTTTTTTTTACACCACCCATTTCTGTTGGACACAGAAAACCCAGGATGAGGCTGCTGAGATGCTGTTTTCTTTCATGCCTGGCACCTGCCTGCTTCTCCAGGGCTGTGCAAAATAATCACGTCTTTGTCACAGCCCGGCTAGCCCACTTCATCTTTATTGATTAATAGTTCATAATCCTATTTTAGTGAAAACATAACCATGCCCATGGCCAGAGGATTCAGGTATCACCGACGTGGAGATTACAAGCTCTTAGGCTGAACACAGTGAGTGAGATGGACTGTCAGAACAAGAGCATTTGTTAAGAGGAAAATCAATAGTGAGCTATTTGGGAAGGGAAAAAAACAAATCCCCACCACCACAAATGCATTAAACATAGGCTGCAGTGCTCCAGCTTTGTATAAGCCCAAATTAAACGTGACCATAATAAACTGTTTACTTTCTTTGGGTTTACCCAGTAGAAAGGAGATTCCAGTTTGCTGTAATGCCTGTGACAGTGCAAGTGTTGGGTGTAGTTTGTGGGGATATGGTTGCTGTTAGTAAGTTTTGCTGGAAAATACTTCAGTATTTTCTCCTCCTTCCTTTGGAATTGTAGCTAATTGTGAAGTGTTGAAGCTGTAGCGTTGATTAGTTACAGCCTCACTGAGGAGTTGGTTGCTCAGGAGAGATGGGAGATGGGGAGATGGGGTGTCCTGCCTTTTCTCTTCCCTTCCTTTCCCATTTCACTTTGTTAAAATCCCACCCTGGGACTGAAGGGATTCATGCCAGTCTTAGTGTCTTTGATGCCCAGGCAGTGCCTACCTTCTCATCCCCCACCATCTGCCAGCTTCCCAGGGACTGCTTGTTATTGCATGCACACCCAGCCTGGAGCATCAGGGAGGGATCAAAACCCTGAGCTTTGCAGCCCACGATGCACACAGGGCTGGTTTCACCTCTGGCTTTCAGGCAATGTTGATGCCCTTGAGTTTCCTAGCAAGGGTGCATTTGAGAACGGGTGACCCCACAGCTTTGCTCCCTCTCTGGAGCCAGAGAGACACAGATTTAACAGTAAATAATGAAAAAGAACTAGATTTCCTTTGTTATGCAGCTCATTGAATGAGGTTTCCCACATCTGTAGAAGTCACCACATCTTTTATGAGATTTGACTGTCAGCAAGATGTTATGAATCCCAGATGTTAAAATATGGATTTATTTATAACTCAGAGCCTATAATAGAGCACTCAAAAAGATTATATCCAGCCCCCCTCCTCAAAAGATCTTCCTGAAATAAAAGCCTTAGCTTTTATTATTTTTAAATTATTATCGCCATATGATTTATCTTGGGTATTACCTCATTAAATGTCCCTTAATTACCGTGGCTTTAGGGCTGGTGTGCATTTGGCTTTGGGGAGCATTGGGCAAGGAGAGCTCAGCACCAGTTCTCGCACCCTGAGTGAGACTCTTGCTGCTTGGAGGCTGGAGGGCAGCGTGGGCAGAGGGGTGGCATGGGCAAAATTCAGCCCCAGGAGTTCCTTGGCAAAGCGCAGGGAAGGCACAGCCAGCTCCGGGCACCTGCCAGGCTTGGAGCTGGAGGTGTTTGGTATCCACTGCAGCCCCAAGGAAATGCTCTGGTCGATAGAAAAGCAGTTCCTCACAGCTGGTGACCATTACGCCGAACACAGCGTAGGACATGCCACAGCTGCTATTCTGCCGGAAGATGGAAATGTTTTTGGAACCGCTTTTGGAGCATTTGTTCCATTAATGCTCTCTCCCTCCCTCCTCCTACCCCTTGCTTTTCAAATCGCTGCAAGAAAAACCTGCAAGTGGAAGAGGAGGGGCCCTCCATCGGCACAGGCTACATGGAGAGCTGGGGTGCAAATATTCCTCTGGATTAATTCTCCAGCATCACCTCCGGGCCCCAAAGGGAGCTTGCGGTGCTGGGAGCTGTGCACTTGCACGCAGCAAGGGACACTCTCTGCCACATCTATCTCATGCTGCAAACAAAGAGGGCAGGTCTGAAGGGAAATTAAAAAACCTCATCCTGCACAAGAAGAACAGAAAGTCAGTGATTTTCCCCCAGTTCACACAAGATCCTGGTGGCAGCCTCAGGAATCATTAAACAAGTGCTTGGGGCAGTGGTGGCTGAGAGCAGCCCTCCTTCCCATCCTCCCTGCTCCCTCCTTCCTATCCTGCCTGCTCCTGCCTCCCTCCTCAGCAATGGCAGCCCCTGCCCCCTTCTCGTTCAAGGACCCAGATTTTGGAAACCCAGTCTTCCATTCCCTTCTCTTTCTGTTTTGAAGCTAGGTCATCTCCTGGGCCAGTTAGGAGAGTGGATCCAGCTCAGAGATGGCAGAGAGGGTTTGGCCAGGTGTGACCATGCCATGAACCCCTTGGGTGCCACCACTGCAGCCTTTAAGGATCAAACCCACTGTCCACACTGCAAAGGTGTTCCAGCTCCTAGACCATGTCCAGCCCCTTCCAGTTGCAAGTGATGGGCTGGAGCAAGACTGGTGCCTGGAATCACAATAACCTCCAGGCTAAGGGCCAGCTGGACAGGCAGGAGGCAAACAGCCCATGAGCCCTGCTGAGCTTAGCTCTGCTCTCGTGCCTCACCAGGTCCATGTTTCACTAGAGAGGTGGTTGCTCTCTATGGTCTTTGCTCCTGGGCTGGGGCAGTTTGGTGTTTTAAAGGGAACTTTATCTGCACCACACCAGTGATGAGCTGAGGGAAAGGCAGGAAACTGGCTCCCAGTGCTGACTACACAAATCTCACGGCGCTGTGAGGAGGAGCAGCAAGTGGGTAATGGGGAGAAACTACCTGGGCTTGGCACTCCCTGGTTCCTGGGATACGGTATGGAAAGGACCAGAGCTGTGGTGTAAATCAGCACAGCTCCTGAAGAGAAGAACCTTTGGCGTGAGATTACGGTACACTCACCAGCTTGTAAATATTTTTCTGGCATATCAATTTGTGTGTCATGAGATTTAAAACCTTCATCACCCTAACGTTTCCCATCCCGCAGAGAGCTCTGATCTGAATATGATATGCACTCGAGAAGGTTTGCCAGCAGTGTGATGTTACAAAACTTGTGAAATGCCTCGCTTAACCACAATATTGTGCATTTTCCAAGCCACATACCTATCTATTACAAGGTCTTTCAGATGGAGCTATAGACAGCCTGTGGGTCATGAGATCCTGACCTTGGTGTGTTTTTACTCCCTTCTTCTCATGAATTAACTCCTGAACTATTGACTCTCTGTTGAATGGATAGCAGAGTTCAGCCACATTTTACATAGAGGCTGCTTTTCCATCCTGTATCTCAACAACTGCAAACCCCAAGGACGAGTAAATACTTCAACCTCAGCCATAAAATTGATGTGTTGCAAAATGAACAAAATGGGTTTAGTAACTTACAAGGCAGATACCATCAAGTCCATAATGAGCCAGAACTGAGTTTTCCTGTCCCTCTCCTCGGCAGTGAGGCTGAGAGCTGGGAGCAGATCACCCCCTTGCAGGTACTCAGTTTATGCCTTATATCTTCTTCACTGAAAGCAAATTCTACCTTTGGTTGCATCAGATCTCAGCCTCATGAGCCCCCCAAAAGGAAAAGATTGACTTAAGAATCACAAGGTGTTCAAGGGAAATCTCCAACTTTTAAGTTCTCTTCTTGCCTTCTGATTTTTGAGTCTGCAGACAACTCCCTGGTAGGTTAAGGAGCTTTCCTCTGCATTCAGAAAGGCAGAAAAAATCATCAATAAAACATAAAGTTCCCAAGATCTTGTGAAGAACAAAAAAAAAGCAGTAAAAGGACAGATATCATCCAAATTGCCAGTACCTCGTTAACACGTCAACAACCACACTCTGCAGCTGCGCCAGGGTGCAAATGGGCAGGGTAAATGGGGCTACAGCTGCAGGCTGAACCCCTATTTTGTCATTAAATAAGGGGCCCTAAATCCTAACGTATAACACTGGCATCATTAGAAGCCACGCAAGCTATTTCTGCATTGCACATCCTACTAGACAGAACCCTTAAGAAGTCAAAAATTAAGACCTAAAAATAAAAGGTTCTGTTTTCTTAGAGGTCAGATGGAAAACATAGCTTAAGGTCTGGTGAAGAAATTCTCCTTACTATCTGAAAGTTGCTTCACTAAGTATTGAAATAGCTTCATGTGTTCCCAAGGCTTCCTAGCCAGCCTGGCTCTGAAAAACACCCCTCCTCCCTCCTCTGGCATCAGAGATGAAAAGTTTGAAGCTTTTAATGCTGAGTCTTCACGTCTAACTGAAAATGAAAACACCACATCTGTCTCCCCACTCCAAAATACAATAGAGGCAGTGGTGGCATATTAATAAATATTCTCAATAAAAAATACCATGAAGAAATAGTAGGGCGAGCCTCAGGGCAGTGTGTTTCCATCATCTTGGCAGGGCAAAGTCACTGATAGGCACCCCCAGATTAATCTGCAAAGGGGAGCAGAGGAGGGCTGAACCCACCAGGTGCAGCCCAGGGAGGTAGGGAGCTGGAGAGACGTGCAGCGTGGCTTTGTCTGCCTTGCCAGGTGATCTCTGTCAGGTAGAAACAGGGCAGTAACACTTCCCTGTCCCAGATACGGCTCATCAGGAGAGGCTGATGACAGATGAACTCAGGTCACATCCAGGCTGCCCTCACTGGGGCACCTTCTCTGCAGACATCAAAGGGGCTCCTGGTATTGGGCTGGCAGATGGCTTCCTGCTTCCTCCCAGGCCTCGTGGAGGGAGGTGGTGGCAGCACTTGAATGAGGCTTGGTAGTAGGTGGTCTGAATGCTCTGGTACCTCCCCAGAGCCTGGGCACGGGATCAAACACCCTCCCAAGAGCACCAAGGAGTTGCTCATTCCCTGGCATCGCTTTTGGCTCATGCTCAGGCCCCCATGTGGGCACGGTTCAGGGCCTTGCAAGGGCCAGGGGGTGTGAGCTCATAGGCAAGAGCACTCTGTGGGATGTTTTGAAGGGTCAGGGAGGAGGTAAGTCTGTGGATATGAGCCATATTCTTGTATTTGTCTCTAGGGCCAGCTGGGTCTGGGTCGATCTGACCCTCCTGGTTTAGCTGCTGTAGCCACAGCCAAAGCCTCTGACTGGAGTTAAAGATGGTCCCTAAAGACTAAAAAACCCCATATTAAAAGGAAAATAGGCAGCTAAATTAGCATCACATTTAGGCAAACATCAGTTCAGCTATGGCTCCTAATGCCTGAAGCCTTCCTTGAGCTACGGCCAGTCACAATGAGCTCCCTTCCCCCAGTAACAATCCTTAAAAACTGATGCCTTGGTTCCTTATAAAACATCAAAGTAAGGAAATAAAAAGGAGAGAGGGATGGGGGAGGTTAATATTTCCCCAGGTTTTCTCAGCCAGCCCGCGTGTCTCTGAGCGGAGATCAAGGCTCTGTGTGTTTGGGATGTCAGACACTTGCCTGGGATTTCAGCCTGGCCCAGCCACAGATGTTCTGTGTGCTCAGCCCATCCATACAGAGCATTTTCAGCAGTCTGACAAGCCCAGGATATTCATGTGCTGCATAATTTTTTCCCAGGAAATCCTAGGAGAGTCCTACAAAGCGGGAATAATAAAATATACATGATACATCAGTGTTCACTGAACGAATTAGCCTTTGCTGCACTTCACCTCACTTCGTGCTCTTCCCCTGTCCTGGCTGGGAACTCCTTAGGACAGAGTGTGCTCCTGAGCCCCAAATGTTTGAAGGGTGCTCTGGGAGTCCCAGGTTGTGGGTATGTCTTGGTTGTCACATGGCTCCACTGAAGCTGGCTGGGCACTCTGTAGAGGGACTGGAGATTTAATTTAAGGAAGATGGCAAAATGTGGCTCCTGTGCTTCCAGGTTGGATTTTGCACTTCAGTTTCCATAAGGGCAAAGGATGTAAGGAAAAAGGGAGAGGGAATATAAATGGGAGAACATCAGGGAGGACGTGCTGCATGAGGAGCATCTGGATCCATCTTGAAGGGTTGTTTTGGAGGTTAATTTGCATGTTTTAAGGAGCACTGACATTGAAAATGCCCTCTCAGAAGAACAATAGAAGGTTTTAAGACACATATACAAGGCTCACTGAGATTGCAAAGCAAATAAGAGTCCTCCCCAGCAACAGAAGAAGAAGAAATTAAAACTAAGAAAGTGGGTTTAGATTGGCTATTTGGAATAAATCCTTCCCTGTGAGGGTGGTGAGGCCCTGGCACAGGGTGCCCAGAGAAGCTGTGGCTGCCCCGGATCCCTGGAAGTGTCCAAGGCCAGGCTGGACAGGGCTTGGAGCAACCTGGGATAGTGGGAGGTGTCCCTGCCATGGCAAGGGGTTGAAAGCAGATGATCTTTAAGGTCCCTTCTGACCCAAGCCATTCTATGGTTCTATTATACGTCTCTCATAAGACATTTCCTGACTTTGTTTTGACATTTTCATATAAGTTTTCTTCCATCATTTGCCCATAAGCAATCAACCATTTAATAAAATTAATTTTTCCAGTAAATCTAAAATCTTGTTTTTCTACCTTTCAGCTGGACTTCACTCCAAAAACATCTGAGCTGGTGCTGCAATAGATGCCCCCTCATCTTTGCATTGTGGGGTGCTCTGGTGACACGAAGAATTTCCCTTTTCTTCCACAGCAAGCTTTGTTGGAATCACTGCTGACAATGAGAAAATATTTTATATGGATATCGCATGCAAGGTACCCAGACCCTGCTTACCTAATCAAAACCTCAGCAGCTTGTATTCAAATCTTGTTTGGGACTGACTGAAGAGGCTGGGAAGGCCATTCTCAGTGTCCACTGTCAAATATCCACTGCCCTTGCTCCGAGCCCAGCTGGCTGGAAAACTCCAGGGCTCTTGAGGCAGTGCTGTCAACCAGACATGTGCTGTGACAGAAAAATAGGTCAGAGTCATCACGTTGTGGTCTGATTCCCAGTGTGTAGCCAAAGGCATTTCTGTGACTGAGTCTTTAAATATGGGGGAAAAAAAAAGGAGATGAACCTTAGGGATGCTGCAATAAGCACCGTGACATTTTGGCAGCACAGGAGTCCTTTGGTCACGGGGCCTCCTGGAAACAGCCAAACATCCCAGGA
The DNA here is from genome assembly GCA_013397175.1 of Platysteira castanea. NCBI lineage: Eukaryota > Metazoa > Chordata > Aves > Passeriformes > Platysteira > Platysteira castanea. The sequence continues at coordinate 185,657 of VYXC01011438.1, forward strand.
ATGGCTGTGGGGAAGTGCCTGGAGCATTTTAGCCAAGACGAAGCTCTTGGACACGAAGGAGAGCTCTTCAAAGGCACAAAAGGAAACCTAACTCCTCTTGAATTTCATGCTTTGGAAAATCTACCTAGCCATAGTATTTTTTGCTTGACAGGCAAACTTAGGCTCGGGTTTCTCCTTTTTAAAATAAGCTTGACAAACTAATTAATTAAAAAAATCCAGCTATCATGTTCTGCCCTTGCATGTGACACAGTAACCATTAAGGCATTAGGAGATAAATTTATCTGAGCTCAGCGGGAGGAAGTTCCAGGTTTACATTAAATAGTAGGTCAGCCTGGTAAAGTATAAAGTTAAGCACACAAGTAAGTCTCACCAGGACTAGGGAAAACATTGATGTGATTAAATATGTCATTAAGTGATGACTCAGAAGAGCCAGACTAGAGGACACTGCAGAAATACTCCAGATTTATTTCCTCAATTCTTCCACCTGGATGAACACATCCAGGGGTTCAGGCACACCACAGAATCCGGCTAATTCCTGCAGAACCTGAAAGGCAGAATGACAAAACACAGTGAAGACAACGTCCATGACCTGGCAGATAAAGGCTGACCTGCAGAAGAACTGATTTAACTGTGAATTTTCCATCAGGTGAGCTCTTTGATCCTGGCTTTCCATCCCAGGTCTAAGAGACACAGTGGGTCACTTCATGGTCCTTTAGGTATCTCCCGGATTCTGGGTGCATATAAACCTAACAGATTTACATTTTATTTAGGTTTATTCATTGTAAGGCCTGGAGGAAATAATTCTTGGGTTTATC
>VYXC01011438.1:187268-214655 GCA_013397175.1 Platysteira castanea
TAATAAAAATTTGTCCATCTCAATGTTTTTGATGTCCAGTCTTTTTATGCCCATGTCAGGTAAGCAGAATATCCTTCTGTCATCTTTTGATGCCCTACCAGACTCACTCCAAGCTATTTTCTTGCTTTTCTATACATCTTGAGGGCCCTTTAAGCCTTTCAGTGCAAGCCACATATATTTAAATCCTTTCACCAGTCCGGTGACTCCCTCCAATTTATTAGCACTTCTTCAATTTGCCCTCTAAACCCCTGGAAGATATTCTCCAAAATTTTTGCTTCCTGCGAGGCTGTGCTGCACAGTAAATGTGAACAGAAAATCTTTACTGTTCAAAAGATAGNAGGGATGCTGCAATAAGCACCGTGACATTTTGGCAGCACAGGAGTCCTTTGGTCACGGGGCCTCCTGGAAACAGCCAAACATCCCAGGAATGGCTGTGGGGAAGTGCCTGGAGCATTTTAGCCAAGACGAAGCTCTTGGACACGAAGGAGAGCTCTTCAAAGGCACAAAAGGAAACCTAACTCCTCTTGAATTTCATGCTTTGGAAAATCTACCTAGCCATAGTATTTTTTGCTTGACAGGCAAACTTAGGCTCGGGTTTCTCCTTTTTAAAATAAGCTTGACAAACTAATTAATTAAAAAAATCCAGCTATCATGTTCTGCCCTTGCATGTGACACAGTAACCATTAAGGCATTAGGAGATAAATTTATCTGAGCTCAGCGGGAGGAAGTTCCAGGTTGTACCTGGTTTACATTAAATAGTAGGTCAGCCTGGTAAAGTATAAAGTTAAGCACACAAGTAAGTCTCACCAGGACTAGGGAAAACATTGATGTGATTAAATATGTCATTAAGTGATGACTCAGAAGAGCCAGACTAGAGGACACTGCAGAAATACTCCAGATTTATTTCCTCAATTCTTCCACCTGGATGAACACATCCAGGGGTTCAGGCACACCACAGAATCCGGCTAATTCCTGCAGAACCTGAAAGGCAGAATGACAAAACACAGTGAAGACAACGTCCATGACCTGGCAGATAAAGGCTGACCTGCAGAAGAACTGATTTAACTGTGAATTTTCCATCAGGTGAGCTCTTTGATCCTGGCTTTCCATCCCAGGTCTAAGAGACACAGTGGGTCACTTCATGGTCCTTTAGGTATCTCCCGGATTCTGGGTGCATATAAACCTAACAGATTTACATTTTATTTAGGTTTATTCATTGTAAGGCCTGGAGGAAATAATTCTTGGGTTTATCACTTAAATGTACATAATTTAAGAAAAAAATAAAAGTGTGATTAAAAAAAGAACAACTCTATAGATGGAAAATCAAATTCAAACCTTAGAAACTGGTTCCTGGGATTGACAGTTCTTATTGCTGGAAAAATAAATAAATAAATAAATAAATAAATAAATAAATAAATATTGTTTCTAATAAAAATTTGTCCATCTCAATGTTTTTGATGTCCAGTCTTTTTATGCCCATGTCAGGTAAGCAGAATATCCTTCTGTCATCTTTTGATGCCCTACCAGACTCACTCCAAGCTATTTTCTTGCTTTTCTATACATCTTGAGGGCCCTTTAAGCCTTTCAGTGCAAGCCACATATATTTAAATCCTTTCACCAGTCCGGTGACTCCCTCCAATTTATTAGCACTTCTTCAATTTGCCCTCTAAACCCCTGGAAGATATTCTCCAAAATTTTTGCTTCCTGCGAGGCTGTGCTGCACAGTAAATGTGAACAGAAAATCTTTACTGTTCAAAAGATAGATGTACAATATATATTAAATATTGATTGTCTGCAATGAGCACAGCAACCAGTCAAGGGTCCCACCACCCCAAGCTCTTCTTTCTTTGGTGGTTCCCAGATTTTCCCATCACTTGCAGAAAGTAGTAACATTTTTTTCTGCAGAATATCAGTAAAAGAGGTTGAAGTATAAGGCCAAAACAACTCTGCAAAGCACCACGAGAAGCACAGGAGCTCAGTGAACTGTCTCCTGTTGCAATTAGAGTTTGAGATCTATCAAATGTCCAGTTCTTAACAGATTTTACGTATGCCAAGTGGATTTAATCAGCTTAAAATACCTTGTGCTACTGATACCTTTATAAAGTGCCAACTCTGTTAGCACTGTTGTCCCTATCAACAGGGAAAAGGTAAGTTTACTTTGACAGGATCTCCTTTCCGTGGACTGGTGCTGATTGGTATTGACTACATTAGTGTCTTTATTAATCTGGTACATTTGAACTGATGTACTTATCAGCGGTTTATTATTGTGCTAGAATTGATACAGTCTCCAATTGTAACTCGCAGACACTCTGGAAATAATGAAATCCAATACTAATAGCCCTCGGGCAGCTTGGTGAAAATCCTGGGGTTCAAGTTATCCATTTAGCTTGAGTCACTTGCTGCCTAATGACCACAACAAGTATTGGTGAAGCGGAGGTATTTAATTTTCAACACACAATAAGGCTCTGTCACTGGGCTGTTTCAGCAATACAGCACAGAGGTGCTCACTGAACAATTCTTCCTTCTGTCCTCCTGCCTCCTTTATCAATATCCTACAATTTCTGACTCCTCCTTTTTACTTATTGTTAAAATAAGCTTTTCTTTCCTCTGAAAGTGCCAAGTTTGACTCTGTGAGTGGGCACACAGACATTACCCTATAGGTAGTGCATATGCATTGGATTTTGGGGCAAAGGCAAAATATGCTTCACTGAATTTGTAATTATCAGTCACATTTTTCCTCAAATTCTTTCTTTTAACTTTCTTGGTTTGTGAATGATATCAGCCTTAGGAATCTGGCCATTTTTAGCAGCTCAGTGTGCATGTAGTGTGCCCACATGTGTGTGTGTACATGCATGTGCATTTTCTCCTCAATCTGCTGCTTTTTGTGTGCACATTAGAAAATCTGCATACTCCTGGTTCAATCCCTGCTTCTGTTTAATTCAGGCAGTAAAGGAGTAGCTGGAGATGTCCTAGGAAGATAAAGGAGCTGGGTTCAGGAGCTGTAAAAGCCAAACATCTGCTGGAAAGCAGGACACTCCCCCCATGGCAGAAGCTGGTGCTGGATACCTGCCAGCTTCTCCTGCTTTCCCACACCAGGATTTTTTCAGCTGTCCCTGCAGCAGCAGCAGCAACTTTAACTTGCAGAAGAGAACAAGGACTCAGAGGTGTCTCAGAGGGATGTTCCCCCCCATGTGCTGCTGGGAACTTCTTAAAACTTTTTAGAGCAACTTCGATGTTAGAATTGATATTCCTATAAATATAAATTCCAACCTGGAGGTCTCTTTTCCTTACCTGATGAATAAAATACTTGTCCCCTGACTGGGAAAGCATCTTGCTTCCATGGAGGAGAAGCTTCAGAAGAAGACCGGGTTAATTACAGGTATAACCTGGAGGTTCAAAGTTCAACAGTCAAGGAACATCCTTCCTTTGGAAAAATCAGTGCTGGGCTGGCCAGTGTTGGAATAAAGACCTCATCTGGGCAACACACCTGAAGGCAACCACCCACCTGCGGCCAGTGGGATCCTGCTCCAGGCAGCACCTCTGGCTGACCTACAGTTAGGGCAACAATAAATTTAAATGAAATGTTTATATTTAGATATTTTTTTTTTGTCTGTGAGCAGAATCTCATCCCACCATGCCTTATTTCAAGCCTCAGTTTACCCTTGAATTATCGTATCCACACCCTGTTACTCTGAGTACAGCCCTTCAAAGACCTCTGCTAGCCAAAGGTGCCTCAGCACCACCTTGGTGTCCTCTCCCCTTCTTGTGCTTTCCATGGGCTCTGGATTCCTGTTTGTTTTGGAAAAATCCACATTTCTCAGCTGCCCCAGACCAGCCCTGTGATTTCAGCTGGACTTGGATCCCACCCCAGCTGTACAGGACACCTAAGCTGGCACTGCTTGAGCTTCACCAAATACCTTGGCCGTAGAGGACTCGAAGCATCGATATTTGACGCAATATGGGGGGACAGCCCCGATTCATGATGACACTCAGTGAGTGTCCCCAGAGCTTTCCTAAGCCCTTGGGTGTCATCAGTAACGTCAACAAGAAAAAGGTCAGCACATTTTGTGGGCAGATCTCTGACCTCCTGGGCAGCTCATGATTTCCCAACGCTCCTGTGCTGCGACAACGGTGATACATTAACTTGATAAGCTTGTGCAGGTTTGGCCTGAGGAATCTCTCCAGCTGTTTATCTTCTGCCATTCCCTTTCTTGTTAGACCTGGGAAGAAACTGAGTTTTCAGAGAATTCTATTGTTGCTGTAAAACATAATTTTCTCTGCTGCAGAGCAAGCCAGGCAGAGTGAGCTGTGACTCTTTTCCTTCCTTGCTGGCTGCCTGTCTGGCATCACTTTCCTTCATAAGCTGGGCTCTTAAGTAGAGACAGTGCATCCAAGGTAAGGATATTACCTCAAACCTCCTCTCTATAAATAGGCCTGGCTGCCGCCCCGAGGTTGCTTGTTCTGCTGTCAGAATATGGCTAAATGGCCACTTACGAATTCCAACATGTGCTTGATGTGGAGATTACAGCTGCTATCCAAAACAAAGGAGCTTTCTCTCTCGCAACGTGCTGCTCCCTTTATGAGGCAGTTTGGAAAACTCCCGTCTCTTGAGAGGGTTTAATCCATGCCCTGGTGCTTCTTTTGTGTGAGGACAACGCAGCTTCCTGCAGACCTAAATGGAAACAGGACCCTCAAGTGTCAGTCAGAATATGTTTGGTGCCCTGAAAGTCACAGGAGAGGAAAGGTCTGATCCTTGGGGGCTCACCTATGAAGCAAAATGGAAAGATGCAGAGTTATGTCAGCACAGCACAGGATGGGGAGTGCAGGGATGCCAACCTGGAATGGCCTCGGTGCAAGAGTGTGGCATTGCCTCTGAACCCCCCAGGAGCCACAGGAAAGATGCTTGGTTTGGGCTCAGGATTGTGCTAATGTACCAGTGGCGGTAGCGAGGATGTCTGTGAGTTGTGATTAGCTGAAGGTAGTTAATGAACATTGGTTGGTACAAAAAGGTGAGGCTTTGTTCAGTGCCCCTGCACAGCTGCGTTGTCTCACTGGTGTTTTAACAGAGCCAAAGAAAGCTCTGTTTTTCTTGTACTTTGTCCTTACACTATTTTTTCCTGCTTGAGGCATTTTTCAAAGGAAGTGGGAATGGCTGTGTTCTCTTGATGGATGTGGGAACTGGGAGATCAGGTGAAGGGGTGTTTCCTCCTGTCCCCCAGCAAGTCCAGGCAGGATTTGAAGCAGGCTGCCCCACCACACATCCTCCGATAGAGAAGAGCTTCCCTCACACTGAGAGATCATGGCAAAGCCTAAGCACGACACAGGAGCAGCTCCTAAATGCTTGGAAAGCCTTGTCCTTGCTGGTGTGGTGGGGCTGAAGCATGGCTAACACAGAAACAACTTCCCTTTGAGTTCTGGCAATGGAATTTGGGCGTGATTTATTCACGTATGCTGGCTTGGCATCTCCAGCTGCCGTGGCAACTCTACAAAAAAATATAATTAACTTTCTCCATGGCAGCCCCAAGGCAGATGGCCATCACGGGCCTGGCAACAGCAAGCCAGATGGCACGGGGAAGGCAGTGGCTGAGGGGTGGCCGTGCTTCCCCACCCACCGGCTTTGCCGCGGGAGCTGGGTATATTCTGTGGGTGGCCAGTATTTATATTTGCTTGTAAATTATGGCCCTCAAAACGCTACATGAGTCTGGCTGCAGCCTCAGAGCACAGCCTGGCTCCTGTGACCACAGGTTTGAGTCGTGCAAGCGGAGCCACGCTCACCTCTCAGTACAAAAGAGCCCTTTGTGAGCGTTCTGCTGCTCCTCAGGCGTGCGCTCCTCGGCCACCCCGCTGTCCCGTTGTCTCCAGCCGTGCCAGTGCTTGTGACTCAGCTGGACTCAGCCACCCAGAGCTCTTAGCTGTCAATCACAACACCTACCACTCGTCTCCTGCCATCTGCTCTCCTCCCTTCTGACATCTCCAGAGCTTTGCTCCTCACCCACGTGCCATTTGGTTCCACATCTCGTGGAAAGAATCACCCAGGCAATGCTTCCCTGCTCTCACCACCGGAGCTCCTTGCTCTGGTAGGAGGAAAATGTGGCTCTTGGTGATGGGAATGCTGATGGTCTGCCTGTGATTCAGCCTCCACTGTCAAGTCAACGCCAGCAGCAGCCAACACCTCTCTCCATCTACAGCATCCTAAGGCAGGGTGCACAGCCTGAGTCACTAAACAAGGATTGCCATCATTTCAGGGAGGGAAGACTCATCATTCAGGCTGTGCTGATACTGCCTTCAGCACTCAGCCTGGCGTGCTCCCATGTCCTTGATTCCCCCACTGGATGTGGCTGTATCAGTACCTCAAGCTCACCACATAATTTGAGAGGGAAACCTCAGCTCCTGCCTGCGACCGTGCGCTCGGCTTCCTTCCCGCTGCACTCGTGTCCCAGCCAGGGTGACAAGCAGCTTCGATTTACTGGCTCCCAGGGAGTTTCATTTTGAATGTTTTATGCAGCCAGGGCAGGGCTGTGGTCCTGGGGGCCGTGGCATCGCCCCCCTCCTGAACACATCTGTAGGTGTGGGAAGGCTGCACAGGGCATGTCCTGGGTGTGAATAAACATCCAAAGGGATGTACTTTGCCACTTGTCTCGCACTAATGCAGGCCTTGTTAGCTGATGATTTTTGATGGAGATGTGTGTGCACTAATGGGAGATTGCCAGGCTAGAAGTAATTAAAAAAAAAGTTCCTTTCAGCATGTTATAATCATTCTGAATTATTAAACAGGACAGAATTTTTAAAGTCTAATTCACTTTTCCATTATTTATGCTGTCTGCTTCAGTTTTATTCTGCCTTTTGAGAGTTATGAATCCACCAGAAAGTTTCACTTTCGGGTTGTGATGCTGTCGGTGTTGGAGGCTGCCAAGACTCCAACACTGCTCATCTAAAAACCCTGTATGAGGGCTGCATCCTTCCCCGTTTCCATGCACAGCACTTACATTTCAGGCCCTTCTTTTTAAAATTTTCAGCACTCCACCTACAATGGAGGAACTTTTCCAGTTGCAGCAAAAGGCCACTGAGGATCAGAGAAAAAAGTCAGCACATCAAAGGTGCAGGGCAGGGAGCAGCACATGGGCAGATCTGTCCTGCAGTAGGTATGTGATCAAACAGATAAGCGTCCATGCCTTCAACCAGCACTGTCTTCCAGCCCCTGCTAATACATCCCAGCTCTAGCTGCAGCCTCTGCTTCTTAAATGCTCTGAAACAAAAGGGTTTTAAACCGTAATTTACTGTTTCTTTTTTTGACATTTTTCTAAATCGGTTCAATATGGTCTCGAACCGCTAAACTGAAGTGTTTGACTCGCTTCCAAATCGAAGCGTTCACATAAAAAAGAAAAGGGAAAGGGGAGGGTGGGGTGGGGGGGGAGAAGAAAATGCAAGGAAAAGAGAAGTGCTCTGGTAGTTTAAATCAGTCAGCCCTGCACAGTGATTTAAAACCAGTGGAGCACTTCAAGTTTTCATAAGCACTTAGCTTTGGAAGCGGTCCGAGCCCTGAACACGTGCGTTTGCGGAATCATTTACCATTATTAGAGAGTTTGAATGGTGCTTGAGCTCTCCCTCTGCCCCGATAAGCACTCCGGCTGCCTGTGATTAGTAGGGAGGTTTCAAGCTTGTGCACAGTTGAGGGTGATTATTTTCAAGCGTGCCATCGCCTGTCCCTATCTCCAAAGATCTGAGATCTTCCAAATTCATTAATTCCTTCAGCTCATCTGAATGGAAATTACTAACTAGACGTGGTTCCCTCAGTGCAATTTTACAACGTGTGTCACAGAGAATAATAAATGTTTGCAGCCAGGGCAGATGGAGCAATAACGTGCATGCCACAGAGCACTCCTGTGCTGGGTCAGGCCTGTTATTAAGATACGTGATTGTGGAGACTCTGTGCTCCAGCCACGGGCTGGGAAATTCTGGTTTTAGATGCCCCAGTGCTTGCTTTGAGCTGGAAAGGGCAGAAGGACAGTGCTTGATATTCCCATGTGTTTTATAGCATTGTGTTGTGCTGCACTGATGGACAATTCTTGGCTAAGCCAAGCCCAGGGTTTTGCACCAGCACAGAGGAAGTCAAGGAGGTTGTCAGATGAAGCTGTGCAAAGACCTGATCTTTCAGGTTTGCTGGCTGACCCAAGCAGGTTAAAAAAGAAAAATTGTATGAATTCAGGTTGACTAAAGATGGAAATGTTTTGCTTTTCTGAGCTAAGGAAAAATCTGAGAGAAACAACCCTGTTTCTTGTTTTTCACTTGTTAAGCTTTTTGGTTGTTAACTGCTCGCAAATTTTGCAAGAAAATTCTGTTGCAATAAGAAAAATGGAATTGCTTCGACTTGAAATCATCTCAGCAATTTCCCTCAGGTCTTTTGGCGAGGTGGTAAAAAACAACAGAAAAAATGCAAACCCGAATTCCTACTTTTCCATGGAAATTTTTTGACTAGCGGAAAGACCGCATGGTCCAGTGTTAAAAAAGACCTGAAATGCCCAAATTTGTGCATGAAGCAATCTGAGTCAGTGACGCTGCTGTGCAGCCCAGCTCCCTGTGAGGGCTTTGCAGGAGCCCAGAGCTCTGCTGCTGCTGGCAGGGAAGGCGCCGGGAGTTTGAACTTTCGAGAGGGTCCCTAGATTCCTCCATGTGGAAAATCAGAACAATCTGCTGGCAAAGAGGTCAAACTGGAGGCATAAGAAAGATAATCCCACCCCTACCTCCTCCCAGACGTGCAGCCAGTGGTCTCCAGTGCCCTGGCCCAATCCAGAGTTCCCCTAGCCCATCTCAGGACATCAGGAGCTGGCTTGGCTCTAGAAAGGAAAAGGAGAGGGAGTTTTCCCTGGCAGACAAAGGATGGGAGTGATGCCCTCCCTGCCTCTGGGACCACCAAGCCCCCCGTGCAAGGGGTTATTCTCCGTGTTATCCAAGCAGGCTTTGAGTGCTGTGAGGATCAGGCTGGAGTCCCCAGCACCCCCTGGCTCTTGGCCAGGTGTCATTTCGTGAGGGCTCCACTCTTTGCTGACTGGTTTGCAAAAGAAGAGTTAGAGGAGGACCAGGCACTTGGATGTCCCTGCTCCCTGGGAGGCTGCAGTCCCAGCTGATCCCACTTCTCCAAGGCTCAGCCTTGGGCTTGCGTGTCCAGCCCACTGCTCTGTAGAAACAGACGCCTCCAAAGAATGGTCCTAGACCCCTCTTTTCAGATGAAATTACTGTCTCTGTTGCCTGTAAATAGTCAGCTACCTGAATTTCAATCTTTCCTTCAAAATACTTGCATGAAAACTTCTGGGGTTTTTTGTTTGTTTGTTTTGTTTTTGTTCGTTTGTTTCCTGTTCTGGTTTGGTTTGGGTTTTTTTTTTTTTTTTGCAAGAGCAAATTCAGAAAATATTTTTGAGAGGAATGCCCAAGGAAAACCTCAAAACCATTGGTTTTATGCATCCAAGATTCCAGTGTCCCAAAGAAATGCATAGCAGAAGGTCCTCCAAACCTTCGTGAGAAAATAAAACAATTTTGGACCAGACCTAGGAAGCATTTCTTGAAAGGAGTTATATATTTACAAACTGCCCTGATATTCTATAAACCACTGAGAAATTGGAACTGAAGAGAGTTAATTTTTTGGAAATACAGGAAAGAGTTTGAAAGATCAAGACAGATCCATAGTAAAGGGTGCCAACCCTTGGGCAGCTGTGCTGATGTCTTTAATTGCAGGAGTGCAGGAGGGACTGAGAGCTGAGGTTCCTGTGCTGACCACTGGCTGCCTGGATGATGCTGTTCCAGCTGTTTCACACCTCTGTGCCTCAGTTTCCCTTTCATCAAGTTGGAGGCTGGGATTCAGTCCTGCCCTGCAGAAGTTTCGAGCTGTGCTTGCACCTTGCTATAAGTTCTAAGAAGTTTGTGGGATTGTGGGGGTTTTTTTCCCTCCTAGATGACTGGGTCTCTTTTGTCTCATTTTACAATCCTAATGGAAGGGAAAAATACACCTGAATTTGCCCTGTTCTGGAAGGAGAAAGTCGTTCTCATTATTAAGCTGTTATTTTTACGAAGCTGTACCCTACTGGCCCTCAATACTTATGTTATAGTCATCAGAACCCAGGATGGGATCCCATAAACCATTCTTTATAGTAACCAGATGGTCATCAAGGCTGCAAAGTACCTGACAGTGCCTATTACAGGGAAACACCTGCACGAACCTTAACCACCTCTGTGCCAGCCCTGCCAGGGGGGTGACCTCTCCTGCAAAAGCTGGGTGGTTATTTGGGGGGAGATTGTCACAATCCCCCTCCCCAGACCCATTAACTAAAGCTGTCCTGTCGTGGGGCTGTCCCCAGCCCTGACTTCTTCCCTTTTATTTTTAACCCCTTCTTTGGGCATAATGTGAGTAGGTGGAATACCTGCTCCAGCCCTCCTGCACCTATTAGAAAACTTGGTTAAGTTTTTCTTGTCTTTCTGCTTTATTTCTGGGAAATGCCACGGGGAGGGCTCTTTGGCAGGACCCCAGCTAGCTGTGGGCAGGGCTGTGGGCTCACATCACCTCTGAGACCCTCTCTGCTGGCAGAAGATGCCGGATCCCACCAACCTTCCCCATGACACCGAGTGCAGCCCCTCTTGGAGGTCACTTTCCTCCCAGCTTTGGGGCTGTTGGCTCACCTGTGGTAGCCAAAATGAGCTTGTGTGAGTGCTAGGACAGTGCTAACTCGTGTCACCACGCCCAGGAGCAGTCAGCAAGCAGTCCCGGGGTCAGGTTGGCCGGCTGAGGGCAGGAGGATGCTCAGAGAGGGTGTTGAGCAGAGGATATCCCACAAAAAGTGTAACCCATCCAGGCACGTCAGTGCACTGACAGCCTCTACGTGACTAACAATTCCTAACAGCAACAGGTTCACAGCACCTGGCGTGGCAGGGAGGTGCTGTTACTGAAAGGCTTGTTTCATCTCTCCTAAAAATCAAAGATGGACTGGTTTTGCCATCTAAACCAGTAATTAAGCAGAACTGGTAAAAAAAAAAAAATTGAAGCTCTATAAGGAAATACACATTATTGGTTTTGCAAACCTGGTTCAAACCTGTTTTGATCCATGTGTATCCCAGCCTCCTTGCGACATCCTGCAGCAGCCAAACACTTGATTAAAATAATGTTGTTCAAATCCACCCTTTCAGCAGAGACAACAACTTCTGAGGAACCAACTGCGTTTTATTTCATATTATTTCTTTTTGCTCAAGATGAGCTTTTATAACCTATGAAAGCAACACCCCCCAACCACAACATTAAACTCTGTGGCTTCTGAGCAAGGGGGAAGTGCTGGGGCTCTTTGCAGTGCCCTTCTTCCCTGACAACCTGATGTAACATTCACTGATGCACCACTGCTCTGCATTGCCCAATTCCCCTTGAAAAATTTAAAAAAATAAGTGAGAAAATAAAGAAAAAAAAGTGAGGGAAAAAAAAGCCCTTACTCATGGGTTCTTTCCTCAGAAAGCCACACCACGCTCAGTTTCCCAGAGGATGAGTCACGCTCTGACGTCCGGCATCCTGCCTCTCACCCCGAGCCCAGGGCAGCACGGAGGAAAGGCGAGAGAACCTTCAGAGTTTCTTCTGTAACCTCACCTCGGTGTGCTGGCGATGGCTGGGGGTGCGGGGCTGCCGTGCTGAGCACTGTGGAGGGGGAAGTGCAGCCCATCCCTCCCCCAGCACCTTCCCAGTGGGATCACCCCTTAAATAATAAACATGAGCAAGCAGGTTTTTTGCCCTAAAGCAACAGGTGTGCTATAATCCTAAAAAAGGGCACTAAATGGCTTGGGAGCTTCCTGTAACAAGCAGATATTTCTGCTTTCTGCAGAGTTTTTAAATCGTGTAGGTGTCTATTTTCATTTTTTGGTTACAGATATGCACTACTGATTTATTTGGTCTAAATGCTCAAGAGTGACTTTCCAGACTAAATATTTTGATATCTGACGAGTATTGACGCTGCCAGGAGTGGAGTGACCATCCCTGGAGAGGTTTAAAGGACATGTAGATGTGGCACTTGGGGACAGGGTTCAGTGGTGGCCTTGGCAGTGCTGGGGGAATGGTTGGACTCAATGATCTCAGAGAGCTTTTCCAGCCTTAGTGATTCTATGATTCTCTCTGTCCTCTAAAAGTCATGGGTTACTTTGAAAAGTGCAGTCAAAAGCGATTGGAGTGGGTCTGATTATTCATCTTCGGGGACGTTTTTGAAGGTACTTTAGGTGCCATAAGTTGAAATAATTTCAAGGTTGCCTGTCCACGCCCTGCCTTTCCAACCTCTACCTCTCCATGCCCTGCCTTGTGCCTCCATCCTTTCCTTCTCCATCCTCTGCCTCTCCACCCTCAGCTCCACAACAGAACTTCCTTTACCCACAGCCTTTCCACCAGTGACACTTCCAGCCCACCAGCTGCCCCTCATAAATGCTCTTTAATGTCTTAATCCACCATGGAAAGATGACTTTGCATCTGTCCACCAGCACCTCCACTTCTATTTTAAACTGGGCTTCCAGGCACCTCCTGAAAATAGTTGATGGCTCACGTCCCTTCCTGAGCAATCAAGGGCTGTGAGCTATCTGGGCTGGAAAGTGCAGATATCCAGAAACAAGGAACACTGGAAAGTGTTGATTTCCAGGCCATTTCAGTGTGATATCAAAGCATGATGGAAAAATAGATGACTGGGTGTTGCCAGTGCTTCTGAGCTTAGGGCTGGTACCTATAAATAGAAACAACCCAAATTATTCTTAGAAATTGAGTCACTAGTTCTTAATATTTCTAGTAAGTCAGTGGGAGTTGTGCTTCTTAGGACAGAGGCAAAAAGTGTGTAAGCCCACACAAAAAATCAGCTTCTAAAAGCAATTACCGGCCCTTTTGCTCTTGAGCAATGTTTTCCCAAACAGGAAGATTTGTTTAACAGTGAGATAGCTCACCCAAATCAGCTGTGCACAGCCTTTTTTAGCCATAAAGGCACAAATTCAGGGCCTTCCCCACAACCTCTGGCTGCGCCTTTTTGCAGTTACTGAGTTTTTCTATTGGATTTTGTCCCCGGGGGCACCTCAGCCTTGGTGAAAGCACTGGCCATGGTGGGGTGAGGGGGTGGAGGAGGAGGAGGTGGTCTGTGAAGCCTTGGGATTAGGGTCCAGGTGTGTTGCAAAGGGAAGTGTGGTGACATCTCATTGTGCAGTGTTTAGAACCACGTATGGAAAAAGTGTGGGTGTCCCAACAATTTAGTAGGGAAAGGTTCTTCACCCAAAGGGTGACTGGGCACTGGAAGGGGCTCCCCAGGGCAGTGGTCACAGCACCAAGCCTGACAGAGCTCAGGAATTATTTGGAAAATGCTCTCAGGCACATGGTGAGACTCTTGGGAGTGTCCTGTGCAGGGCCAGGATTTGGACTCGATGATCCTTGTGGGTCTCTTCCAGCCCAGGATATTCTCTGAAGAGCAGCATTTTCTCTTGTCCATCCGTGGATGTGTGTCAGCACAACTGCAGAGCCCAGGGGGGATTTTTACCTTATTTTCCTCCTTTTCCTCCTTGGCTGCAGCCAAACATGTTCAAATTGTGTCTCCTTCGTGCCAGGAGGGAAGCAGGGATTTCCCTGCCACTCTTGCGGTGCTGGCTGCTGCATCTGGTCTGCAAAAGTCACTCTATTCACACGGGCAGGAAGAGGATGAGTAACAGAGCCCCTGAAGTTCTTCCTCTCGCAGATTTATGGTCCTTTCCCTGCGTGAGGGCTAAGTTCTTTCCCTGAGCAAAATTCCTAAATCAGTGTCTTGATTAATAGCTGAGAAACATTTTTCCCACCGAGTCTGGAAGGACTTTTCACACGTAATTAGCTAAAAGAGCCAGAGAAGACATACAGATTTTTAAATTGTATATTATTGTTTTAGATTGTATAAAGTAATCAATTTTAAGAGTCAGACGAATAAGACAACCTTCTTGGGTGTTCAGTCACACAAAGGAGAGCAAAAAACAAAAGAAAAGGTCTGAGATACGCTGTAAGTCGAAGCCCTTAATTCACTGCATGCCAAGATATGTGACTAATGACCATCTCAAATTGCATAAAGACCTGAACTAGTAGAGGTCACCTTAATTTCCTCCACCTTAACTAGTGCATCTCTGATAAGCAGTGTGTGTGCATTAGAAGATGGGAATAAGCTAAACCAGAACATTCCTCGTCTGAGTTACACACAGGATGGGGGAACGTGGGGGGAATCTCTCAGAAATTAGTATGCCTGTAGTGTGTTTCCCAGAGTGACTCCTGTTCAGACAAGCATAACATTTGCAATTTCCCCTTAACATTTTTCAGTGGGTTAGGGTTTCTTTTGTTAAAAAAAAAAACAAAACAGCGAAATAACCCCTAATCTGTTCAGAATACAAGGTTGAGTCAAGATTGGGTTTTAGGAAGTCTGATGCCACGGTAATTTCAGGTTCATTTGTAGTGAGATCGCATTGTGTTAGAGGATGCAGGACACAGGGGTAAGGCGGGCTGTCTCTGCCTTACAGGAGAAAATACAGGCCACATCTGAGGTCTTTGTGCAGCTGAAATGCAGGTAATCACCATGCAAGAAGAGCAGGAGGTGCAAATTGTGGTGGATGCATTTTGGTGGATTTCAAAGCAGTGCATAGGTGAAAACCAGGTTTTTTGTCAGAAATGCCCAGGTGTGGTCAGGGTATTGACAGCTCCAGGGGCCAGTTGGGAACGGTGATTTATCTTTCAGCTAAAGCAGACCTGCTCCTCCTCGCAATCCCTGACCACTCCACAAGGTTCACAGGCCCGCCTTGGCCAAAAAGAGATGTTTTCCTGCTGGCAAGACAGGAGGTTACTCCCTTTGAAGCTTGGGGAGCAGAGGAATGAATCCTTTGGTAGAGATCCATCTGGCCTTAGCTCCACATCCTCACCTTCCCCATGGCCATGCTTGTCTAATAGGAGAAGGAAATGGCCTCAAGTCACACCAGGGGAGGTTTAGGTTGGATATAGGGAAGCATTCTTCACTGAAAGGGTTGTCAGGTATCATAAGGGGCTGTCCAGGGCAGTGGCGGAGTCACCATCCCTGAAGGTACGTAAAAGATGTGCAGCTGTGGTGCTGAGGGACACGGTGTAGTGGTGGGCTTGGCACTGCTGGAAATGATGATCTTAAAGGTCTTTTCCAATCTAAACAATTGTATGGTTTCATGATTCTGTGATTTAGGAGGTCTGTCCTTCCCCTAGCACCCAAAGTGTGGTGAGCAGACAGTCTCTGATCCCCACTCAGCTGGACACCAGGAGCAGGGAGGGGAATATCTCACCTCAAAGGCACCCAGCTGCCAACTCAAGGTTTGACCAGGGATGATGAGATTTTGGCCAAATCTTCCTGGCAGAGTCAAGGCTTTGCACACAGCCTGAGCAAGCTGAGGGTGCAACTTCTCTAAGGTGGGAACGTGACAAACCACCAGGTGTTCATGAACGTGTTGCCTCAAATGAGAAAGCTCACACTGAACGCAGATCTGGGCGGGGTTAAACCTGACACAGAACCAAGAGGTTTGTTCCTGCAGAGGCACAAGGTCTGGGTTTATCATTTCTGCTCTTAACATGCCCTCCAGCATGCCAGAAGTCCAGAATTTGCTCCAACACAATAAAAACCCATTACCTCATCACGCTTTACAACCCAGCCCCTCTGCCAACCACAGGGACACTGCCACGGTCAGGCTTGAGAGCACGGGGCATCAGGCCAGCTTTAGCTGCCTGCTGGTGGAGGAGTCCTGGTCTCCCTTGATGAGATCTCCAGTACCTGCAAAGGGAGACCAGGGAGGCTCGCTCAGATGGGCAATTTGGGTGTCTGCTCTTGTCGAGTGAGTCACACACGAAATATTCAAAGGCATCCTACCTGCTGCAAACAAGCAGCCTTTCCCATGAAACCTCCTGTTTGCTATTCTGACTCTGACACCACATCTGACTTTGCATGATAGGAATCAAGTCTGTGCTTACTTTGGTGCGATGAGTGTTGTTTATCAAATCAGTTCATTTCTTTATGCGGAGTAAATTTCAAGGTGTTTATGACAATTAGAGTTTTGTGTGGGAATGCCACAGAAGCCCCAGAAATAGCATCAAACTGAAAGAAATTTATCTTCTGCTACAACCCACTGATGATCAGAGACACACACCAGGAGGAAAGATGAATACTCAGCGGTTGGAGATAACTGCACATAATCCCCCGGGTGGTATTCCAGCTCTAGAAATTCAAGCCAGAATTTGGAATTTTTGTGCAGAGAACAATTTAATAAATTGTTTGTTTCATTTCCTGGCAGTTTTTTCCAGCTGAATCACTTTGTAATCCCCTCTCACGTTCACTGGTGGTGGGGAAAGGAATCCTGTTGAAAGGGTAGACAAGCACAGGGGGGAAAAAAAAGACAGTGATCGGAAATTGTAACTCCACAGCATAAATTCAGAGCAAACATGACAAGCAGAGAGGATGGCATCCCTCCCCTGTTATGCAGTCACCACAGTGGGGAAGGTGAGGAAAGGGAGGTAAAACTGGGTGGGTCTTATCCCCGAAGCATCCCAATGGATGCTACTGACCTTTGCACTCCCTTTCCTGGTCTCCTTGTCTTTTTGCTCCTCTTTCCTGCACATCCCCAAAAACCAGCAGCACTTCTCAGGGTCCTGCAAGAGTATTCTGTGAAGAGTATTCCTGCTGTGATATTCCTCATGGTGGAACCACACTGTTTAGTTTGACTGATAAGACATGGCAGCGTGGTCTACTGTGCTGAATGTCTCCTGAAATCTGATTAGCAAAGCATGACACTGGATCTGGGCAACACTTATTGAATCAAGTGATTTTAGATGGTTAAAAATTACCTTTCCCCTAAATTAAAGACTCATAGCATCATCTTTTTTTGACCTTTTTTTTTATTTTCCAGCAAAACAGACCCCAAATGACAACAACAACAACAATACATTCAGTTTTCATTCACCCTTGCTCTCTTTTCTTTTTTTGCAAACAGCAAGAAAGAAGTTTTCTGTGTGTGAAAAACTAAATGGATGGATGTTTGCACTGATACAGCTGAAAAATGTCACATTAACAAATAGCTTTTGTCTAAAATTTGTTGAATGAAAAGATTTACTATTCTGTTCATGAAAAGATCTCTATGTGGATAAATAATTCTATGTAACTGCTCCTAACTGCTGACTGCCTTTACAATACAACCGGCTCCCCTCAGCAGGGAAGGGCACAACCTATGAATGGATCTTGTCCTGCCTTGGGCAACTTAGATGAGGGATAGCTTAGGATGTAAGAGATTTGCTCGTGGGGAACTCCAGGCATGTCTCCTCTGGGTGGTCTCCTCTGAGTGTTTTGAAGCAGGCTTTGCTTTCAGGAAGGCTGCCATCATTTTACTTAGACTCCAAATGTCACTGCTGTGCTGTTCTGCAGGAGAGGGCTGGCATTCCATGTCCTGGGACTGTGGTAACCAAGCCCTGGGGCTACACAGACCTGAACTCCCTCCTGGTTTCCTCCAAGTGCCTGTCCAAGTGATGTTTTTGGTATGTTTGTTTGCTTGATTTCCCAAAAGAATAGCCCCAAAACAAGTCAGGCAAGGAGCAAATGCCAACATGGTTTCTTAGCTCCTGTTAGACCAAAAGATTTGAGCCTGTTACAAAGGGATGTAACCTGTGAAGGCTGTGGGACCTGCTGGAGAAATGCCATGGGAGTTTTGCAGCAGAGTGACCGACACTCTGGCAGAAAGAAACCGAAGTGGGAAATGAAGCATCCCCTTTTCCCAGCTCTCCTCTTTCCTTCCCAGTCTTCAGGAAATTTCTCAGTTTGCAGGTTCAAGGGAGATTGGAGAAGTTGGTGGTGAAGGGTTATTAAATGCAGAAACTCCACATTCAGCTCAGACAGTCCTTGAGCTGTGGGAGGCTGAGGCTGGGAGAGACCCTGGGGACAGCATCCTACATCCCTCCCATGGCATCTCCGCCTGGCTGTGCTGGGTTCTAGGCGGGCTGGACCTTATTTCTGGCCCAGTTCAGCCACTCTCATGCTCACCACAGCTCCTGCTTTGCAGTAGCTCCAAGAGCTGAGCTCCTGCAGGTTGGGTGTCAGGGATGAGGGTGGGTGGTGTTCACCACCAGATCTGAAAAATCAGTTGTTCACCTTCATTTCCAACAAGTCCTTCAAAGGCTGATCTTTGTTCTCAACACTTTGCACAGGATGGAGAGCATCTTTGTTTTTAGAGTGTGGTTTGGAGGCTTTCATATATTTATACTTTTTAAATTAACCCATGTGGCCCCAGAATCAAGCCCTTAGTTGTGTATCTGTGAATATATATATATATAAGTATGCATGTGCTTCTGTGTTTGTGTGTGGTATACAGTAACTCAAAACTGATTTCTCCCAAGCTCATTTACTGAACACTTTTAAGCAGTAAATGAAAAGCTGGGAGAACTGGTGAATAAGTTAAAAAAGAATAACTGCTGGTTTGTTTTTTTTTTCTCTGCAGCTCCAGAAGTGAAGCACAGTTAAAACACAGAACAAAAACCACCATAAGACCAAAAGCAACAATAGAGTGTTTTCCTTCCTGTATGTTTGTTACAGTTCTTGCTGGCCATGCAAAAAAATGAGAAAAGCCCAAATAAAATCTGGCACACAGGTCATAATGTTCTTTGGGAATCAGAAATAGACTGAGTGGGCTTGGTAGGCAAACACACATTTCACAAGCTCCTTCTTGTCACAAAGCCAATATTTGTTCAGGAGAGAATTCTTCCTTTGGGTAATTAATATTTTTTTGCTATTTATTGCTCGCTGGATGGATGTTTTGGAATGCGCAGGGAAGGGGGGGGGGAAACCTGGCAGTGTTCCTTGCAGTTATTCCATTGCTGCTGAGGCCTTCCAACAAAAATCACAGCACCGAGCGTACATTCCTTTCGTAAGCAAAATGGATCATCAGGCGATGGAATGGCTTCAAAGGAATGCGTGCATCATGCCTCTGACATTTTGCTACAGCTAGAACAGGAGGGGAGGGGGAAAAAAGAGCTGTGGATGAGCATTTTCCTTAGATTGTAGATTTTTTCCTGCTTGTCCACTGTGAAGGGAGATTTCCAGTTGGCACCTGAGAGGCTGGAGCTATTCCTCTTCCAAGCCACACATTCGAGAAAAGCCAGAGAGTTTACATTAGAGAGGAACAGGAGGTGAAGGAAATTGTAAACTCGAGTGAGATGTTATAGGGCAGGTTAGATGCTGGTGGGTAGACTCACAAAAGTGGAATGTTATTGCTAAAATCTGGCTCCTTCCAAAAAACCCGTAACATTGTCAAAGCCTTGAGTTTTGTCTGCTAGTTTCAGACATTCCAACATATGCTTCTTATTTTGTTTTTAATACTTACAGTCCATCCAGAGACAATTCATGGCAACTGTGGCTATTGTAACACTATATAAAACACAGGGTTTGATGACAACTGATATGAAGTGTGATTGGAAAAAATAATGCCCCCTGGTAATGATAATATTTCCTGCTCAGATTGGTCTCACGATAATAGGGCTGCTCCAGTGGTGTTTTCAGAGTTATATACAGGACTCTGGTATTACATTACAGCTGCTGCCTGGTTATACATCCGTGTGAATAGGAGGGAATAAATGCACATGCAGAAACACCAGAACATCTGAAAATGAGAGTCAAAAAGTGGCAATTTCTTGCTTGCCTTGGGATGGGGGTGGGCAAAGCTTTCTCCACTTGGACACAGCTGACCAGGAAAGCATCTTGGGGGGTTGGAAGCAGATGATCTTTAAGGTCCCTTCCAACCCAAACCATTCTATAATTCTGTGATCTTGCCTGGTGTCAATGAGAAAAGTGCCCCCAGCACCCTGGGTCCCTGCCATTCCCTGCCCTGCCCCAGCAGCCCCCCTTGGCCAGCTCATCCTTGGGTGCTTGGCAGCTTGGCTCTGGAGGTCAGAAATAGCCCAGAGCAGGAAGTTTGGCTTTCAGAGGGGAGGGTGGATGTGGATGAGAAGCAGAGCTGCTGCTCTGGAGAGAGGCAGGGAGAGGGGGGATGACAACCTGCCCACTGGATGGGGTTGCGGACGGATCACTTCATCCTGTTCCAAGAGGAAACACGTTTGAATCCTTTGTTGTAGCTCCACAAGCAGTCCAGCTCCCCAGCTCAGGGGGGTTACTCTCGTGAGGGAGCAGAGTTACTGCTGGCTTGGGATACCAGCACTAACATGAGCCTGTTTACCTTGGGTTTCCCCATCTCATCCTTCTCACTCCATGGCACTTGATTCCAGCAGTGCCAGCAGAGCTGGGATGGGCTCTGCTTTCTGCCCTCTGGCTTTTTGCATCTAAATCCTTGTTTTTTCCAAAAAAGATTCCAGTTTCAGGGGTCAATGGGTGTAAGAGAACTGACTTGAGGGACTGGTTTCCTCATCCAGAAGCACACGGATATCTGCTTTGGTGAAAAACATGCCCAAGAGGCTGACGCTGCAGGACTGGGACACGACGAGGGTTGAGGAATTATCCATTGGCTTCCTGTGACCTGCAGCAAATTCCCTCCCAGATTAAAGGTCTAAATCAGTGGATGTCAGATAAGGCAACTCCCCTTAAACCTGGCTCTGCATGCTCACTGTGACTGCAGGATTGACACCAAAACCCAAAGTGCAGCTCATGCCAGCCTTGGGCAGTGTGAAGAGCTCAAGGCTGATTCCTGCTGTTGAAGGTGACCACAACAGCCCTCAGGAGACAACTGCAGCTGGAAAAGTTCTCCAGGAAAGATGTGAGCAAAGGAGTCATTCCTGAAGGAGGAATAAAAAGGTCAAAGGGATTTTTGTCATAACTCTAGGAGAGGTGTTTTGGCTCTCTCATCCTCATTTTAGTCCCACACAGAAAAACTGGAAGCAAATGAAGGTTTTCATGGTTGTTGGGAGTCCTGGGACCTATCAAGCTGGGCTGTAGGATTTCACCTCCAGAAAGCAGGGATGCCTCAAAGACCCCTGTACCAGGGGAATGTGCTTCCACAAGAAGTATATCCAGAGTCCCCCATAAATTCAGAGCTCTTGGACTCAATGGCTTGAGACCACATATCTGGCAGTTATCTGAGCAGGGGGGCATAAGACAAAGCTGGCAAACAAGATCTGATCTCACTCGGAGAGGGAGGGAACTGAGTCACCCAGAGATGCACTGACATCAAGGGAAAACTTCAAAGAGGCCAAGAAACTCAGGCTCAAGGACTCCAAGGAAATATCTTCAAAGGCTGAGCAATTTGACCCTGGGGCTGGGAACAGTGCTTGTGTCCACCCTCCTCTGGATGAAGGTGGAAGGGGAAATTTTGCAACTCTCAAAAGTCTGCAAACATGAGCAAAGTCACGTGGAGATCAGGAATCGTGCAAGATGCCTGGCATCACGCCCTGGGAGAGAAACCAGCTGAGGTCCCCACCACACTCAAAGGAAGACGACAGGACTCTGCCTTACCAAATCCTGATGAGAGCCTTTGGCTCTGCGTCATAAATATTGGTAGTGAAATTTCCAACTGGGTTTTTACTCTTCCCAAACTCTTTCGCAACTGCTTCCCTGCTCTGCAAATTGCATTGAGCTGCTGCTGCAGAAGGACCCTCGGTTCCTGTCTCAGCAAAGTCGTGCAGGGACAGTGAGCACTGGGGGCACTGAGGAGGGTCACACATGGGATTATTTCTCATCCTTCTCTAGAGCAGGACCTCTCAGAGTTGACTATTACTCTGTGTCCTCCTCCATGCTTGTCCTCAGAGGTTTCCTTCAGCCTGAAGTGGAAGATGTCTAGCACGAGGTGATGCAGTTTGCTCCAAGTTTGCTGGCTAATGTAATGGAAACTCATTTCCCTGTCAAGAATCCCAACCCAGGTGCAAGGAACTGCACTCAGACAGGCTTTGGGGACAGCACTACAGCTACCTGACCTGTCCCAGTACACAGCGTGCCAGCAAAATTACCAGGAGAAAGCCTCTGGAGTAGGTGGCCCTGGAGCCACTTGCCCAAACAGTGCCCAGGGGCAGATTTGCCTGGCACCAATGACAATGAGGACATTTGCCACTAACAGGGCTGTCAGGTCCCAGGAGGAGAGGGAACAGCCAGCTATAAGGTGAAGCAGAGCCAGGTTTATTCCTGGAGTCTGCACTCTGAGCCTGATCCCTCCAGCTCAGAGAGGCAGGAAGAGGGGCTTGGATCTACCAGCACCAGTGACAGCCAGCCTTGGTGTGATTTGAGCATGGACAGCACTGAATGCTGATGCAAAACCCCCAGGGCAGGTTTTACGTGCACTAAAGCTCCAGCCTGGGCACTGTGAAGGCACAGAACTGGGTGAGAGGTGATAGGAAGAACAGTTAAAGGGATGAAGATGCTGGGACCAGGTACCCCGTGCACCCAAGCACTGCGGAATCAGAGAATTATTAAAGTTGGAAAATACTTCCAGAGATCATTGAGTCAAAGCTTTGGCCAAACTAAACCATAGCACTAAGTGCCACGTCCATTCATTTCTTGAACACTTCCAGGGATGTTGAATCCACCACTTCCCCAGGCAGCCTGTTCAAATGCCTGACAACCCTTTCAGTGAAGAAGTTCTTCCTGATGTTCAGCTTGAACCTCCCCTGGTGCAGCTTGAGGCTGTATTTCCTCTCTTCCTTAAGAAAAATATCCACAGGGCCATCAGAGTTTTGCACGCCGAGCAAGGACCACACACCTGCCACTGTCCATCCTGCTGAGCAGCCTCGACACCGCAGCTCCATCCCCTGGGTCCTGAGGATGCCTCCATCCAGCTGGCACAGGATTGTGCAGGGCTGGCACAGGATTGTGCAGGGCTGGCTGAGAGCTGCCTTAGCAGCCACCACGGGAGCTCTCCAGGGGCTGCTGCTTGCCAGGCCCCACTGCAGCCCGCGCTCTCTTGCCCTGGCTGCCCTGCTCCCCTCGACAGCCAGCATAGGTGGGCACCTCGCCCAGAGCAGCCCTTCCCTCCTCTTCCCGGGCTGGGCAGACACCAGCACCCAGCTGTGTGGGTTTGCTGTCTGCCTGCGATAAAAATCGCAGAGAAGAGCCGGGGTTTTTTTGTAACGGCTCTGATTCTTTTTCTCTTTTATGTCTACAATCTTCTCCTGAGCAATGCTGTGAGGGGCAAAAAAATTCCCCACGACAGGCACAGTGAGGAGAGCTCACCCAGCAGCAAGCAGAAAATATTCCCATGGCCCTGGAACCGAGCAACGACTAGAGGCCAGATTATGATTTTAGTTTTATTGGCAGGAGCTTGGAAGAAATCCACTAGAATAACTCGGGTTTGCTGTGTTGTAAGTGGGATCACAGTCCCCTGCTTCGCTGCCTGCGCGCCTGCTCTGATTCTCGGGTGCAAGTTTGGCTTCCTGGATGGGAATGCAGCCGGTTATTGCCAGCCAGGAAACCGGCTCGTTTGGCATCAGCAGCAACCGGCTGCCAACACTGCGACTCGGCTTTTAGCCAGTATGTGAATTTATTTTTTTTCTCAGTGGTAAAGAGAGCTCTGATTACTCAAAGTGTGTGATTTTGGGGTGTTCCAGGCACAGACACCACCGTGCATTCTTTTCTCAATCTGATTTCTATTTGAGACCAAGAACAAGTAGCAGAGGTGAGCTTGGTCTCCTGTTTTCCCTTGTCCAGCGGGTCCAGGCAGGAGACATTCACAAAGCAGGGCTCTGAAACAATCTTCTTGCCAGCAGGCATGGGCTGGCTTCTCCTGTCAGGCAGTGATAGGTTGAAATGTTCAAACAAGACTCATCCCCAGGTGCTGGAGAAACACAGGGAACCTGACACCCACCTCTAGTCAAACCCATGGCTCTGCCCCAGGACAGAAAATGTCATAA
Source organism: Platysteira castanea (assembly GCA_013397175.1). Classification (NCBI taxonomy): domain Eukaryota; kingdom Metazoa; phylum Chordata; class Aves; order Passeriformes; genus Platysteira; species Platysteira castanea. The sequence goes on from VYXC01011438.1 coordinate 211,102, forward strand.
AATCGATTAAGAACAGGGCTGAAGTTGGTTGATAGAGACCATTTGGAGACCCTGACAGCATTGTGGTGTCGAGGCTGAAAGGCCAGCTCAGCAGAAGGTGGAGGAGCCATCCATGCAGTCAGCTGGGTGAGAAGAGTGGGGGGACCTCATCCTGTGTCCCTGCTCCTCGGGTAGTTCCTGAGGAGGTCACTTCAGCTCCCAGCACCTCAGCCAGGGACACCTGAAGAAAGAAGGCTACAGGATGCATTCAGGAAAACGTGCGCAGTGTGAGGCCATGGGAGTGTGGGGCTTTTTCTACTGGCAACACCTAAAATCCCCTTTGCAGAAAGGCCCTGACTGACTCTGAATCCCTTGGGTAAAGCCTTGTCTCTCTCCAAGCCTCCTACAATCTCCTTCCTTGCGCTGACAGGGGAGACTGAAGCTGCTTTTGGCTGTTGCTGCCTTTCCACCCTTGTCTCTGGAGGATGCCAAGTGGAAGCCCAGGCTGGAAGGAGCCTCCACTTTGTGGGAACCTCGCAGCCATCCCGTCTCTCCTCGCCACGCAGCCAGACTTGCAGCCGGCACAGCTGTCTCCGTCTTAATCCCTTTCCTTTCAGGTGGGTTGGGAGCAGAAAGGAGGAGAGCAGGCTTTGCCAAAGGAAGGAGAGCAGTGGCTTTGGGAGGCTACAGGGGAAGCAAGAGAAGAAGGTGATATAATTGTTTAGATGTGGTGATGCTCTTTGCCTGTAGAAACCATGGCAGAACCATGAAAATAATTATGCCCACGCCATGAAGATTAATGAATTAGAAGATTGAGAGAGCGAATACACCCTGAAGCATGTTTCATGCAAAAAAATTATGCAAATGTTGAGGAAATAGCTAATTTGGTGCCTTTTCAGCACACTAAATGGGATGCTTCTAGTTTGGGCAGGATTTGCCTGTTTTACTGTGAGTCACATCCGATCCGTGCCACCCTAAATCCAGCAAATATTGGCAGCACAAAGTAGGAATGTGCCCATCGACAGAGGACCTGAAACAGAGCAGTTTTTCCCAACCTGATATAGGTTGTTCATCTCTGGAACTGTTATGCAATTCTGAGTATTGCGTGTCTGTATATGTGGCTTATTATTAATTTATCCTTTGGGACTGCATCCTGCCAGGTTGAGCATTTTATAGAACAGTTATGTAGGTGTACGGAGATGCCGTGTGCCAAAGTGAAAGTGTGTTGCAGCAGTGATTTAAATGACAAGGCTCCGTGCTGATGATTTGGCCCAACATCCCCACAGCAGTGGCTGTAGGACTCTCCTCCACAGATTTCCATATGAAATCCATAACTTCTGGTGGAGGGTTTCCATTCCTTCTTACAAGCTTCTCTGGGCCAGGCACGCTGAAAATTAAATTGCTTTATATAAGGACTAGAACCAAAACCCTAGAGCCAAACGCCTTCTGTCTTCATTCGTATTTGAATTTGTGGCTTAGGCCCATCTCCAGGTGCGATGTAAACTGTCTTTTGTTTTGCTGTGTTAAGGTGTGGTCGGAGCCAGTGGCCAGGAGACAACATCCAAGGCTTGGTGTCCCATCCTGACATTCAACAGGTCCTTTGAGGTCCGTGTGCCCGTGTGCAGAAAAGGGCTATTCAGGGGAGTAAGAGTGGGATACAGCACTGATGCCCCGTGTTTTCCAAAGGAATGTTGTGCAATATTTATTTTGTGACCAGGCACGGTGACTCACGGGAAGGAGAAGGAAATCAGATCCCCAAGGGCTGAAGGAAGGAAGATCTGGCCTGAGCCCCATCAGGCAGTGAGAAGGCTGGGGTAGAGACCCACCACCTCTCCTGCCCGTGCCCACAACCTGTGGCATTTGTGACGATCAAGGCAGCAGGAAACCTGGAGAACAAAGAAATTTGCCCAAAGATACCAAACCCACTCATCAGCTGCCTTGCAAACGGAACTGCAGCACCATGTGGGTATGAGGAGGGGGCAGGAGTCCCACCTACTTTAGATCCAGCCATTTTCCTCCCCCAAACCACACACCAGCACTGCTGATCTGGGTAAGAGGTGATTCCATCAAACATCCATGCCATTTTCACTTTCTCCGTGGTGTTTTCTGATGCAGCTGCTGTAAGTGGCCAGGTCACCCTGTTCACACATGGAAATAAACCCTGTCCAGGAAAAAGATGAGCAAATAGAGTAAGATGTGACTTTAAAACACTGTTGGCTGAAGCAGGACATAGCTTGGCTTCCCCTAAAATCTGATTTGTGCTTCAAGGCAAGAACCAGATAACAAGGGAGTCTTGTGCTTTTCTTCATTGAAGGTGCCTGGGAAACAAAGGGCTGAGAGTCACATGCTGCTGGTGGTTAGGAAAGAGGAAAGAGTAAAATCCATAAACCCTGAGGTTGGGAATGATCTCAGCCCACTGTACCAATGCTCTTGCAAATAATAAATCCTTCCTCCTTATCTTGCAGTATTTATGATGAAAATTGGGTGCAGGGTGGGTAAAGACACATGGCTCTCAGAAAAGCCAACACCAGAACCAGGAGCTCTTACCCCTGAGAGGGTAAGAAGGGTTTAGGTGGGGAAAGTGTGGAGGACAGCACTAATACACCGATTTTGGCCATAAGCTGAGGAGTGTTTCTAACTCCGCTCAAAGGTGGACTTTCCCTTTGTTCCACACATGCCTCTGGAGAAAAAACACAGCATCCAAAAAGGATGGTTGCTGCTCTGCCTGTGTCCAGGAATGAAGATGAGCAGCTGAACTCAGATGATGAGTTGTCCCATGCAGGGCCAAGAATTACACTCAATGATCCTTGTGGGATCCTTCCAGCTCAGGATATTCTGTGAGTCTCTGATTCCATGGCTGGTGGCTGGAGTTTAAAAAATAACAGCTTTTTGCCCCCTTGTCTCATCCTTTCTCAGGTTTCCACGTAGGCTCTTCTGAGCAAAGAGTCGGGCTGGTGTCACATGCCTTGCAGAGATGATGGAGAAAATGGAAATCATTATGTTCTGGTGTCTGAGTCCTTCCAGTAAAAGATGAATCCCTGTGAAACGTGCTGGGATGCAGGAACACAGGTATTTGGACTACCATACACCAGCTATATAGAAGAATTCCCTTATTTTAGTTGCTCTGGCTTTTGAGAACACTGAACAGAGTTGTTTTTAGGGCACAGAGGGGTTTAGATCAAGCAGGAAGATTTAAGCTGGAGCAGGAATAACATTTGAGTGTGTCGAATTGGTTTGTGAAGGGCACATCACCCTGTGTCTCTGCATCCTCCTATTATGCAGAAAATCCCAGAGGCCTGAAGAGAGAGGCTGGGCCTTCGAGGAAGAAAAGAGGGGAAAACAGCATTAGATGGGATTTTACACACGGACTGCTATTTCATTTCTCCAGAGAAATTTACGATGTGATCATTAAATCCTCAAGAGACAAACCTGAACAGTATTTTCTTCCTTCTGGGCAAAAATCTTGGAACTCTTAAAAAGACATCGTATTTCACAGCTCAGCAACCCAGCAGCATTTAAAAAAACTGGAGGGAGAAGAGGAATTTTTAAACGAGCAGTCTTTTTTTTTTTTTTTT